>CM021105.1:215980111-216194534 GCA_007115665.2 Sequoiadendron giganteum | reverse complement strand
GGGAGGGAGTGGGAGAGAGATAAAGGGTAGAGCGTAGATGTTTTAAGGGTATAGGGCTAAGGGTAGATGGAAGAGACATAGGAGTGAGTGAGTGAGAGAGAGAGAGACTTGAGAGAGGGAGAGGGTGTAGGAGGGAGATAATTGAGAGAGAGAGAGAGGGTAGATGGTTTAAGGGTTAATGGTTTAGGGTTAAGGGTTAAGGGGGGAGGGGGGAGAGATATAGGGAGTGACTGAGAAAGAGAGACTTGAGAGAGGGAGATTGGGTAGGACGGGGAGACTTGAGAGAGAGAGGGTAGAGGGTTTAAGGGTTTTGGATTTAAGGGTTAAGAGTATAAGGGGGAGAGATAGAGGGATTTAGTGAGAGAGAGAGAGAGAGGGAGGGAGCTAGAGATAGATAGAGGGTATAGGGTTAAGGGTAGAGGGTAGAGGGTTAAAGGTAGAGGGGAGAGAGATAGGAATGAGTGAGTGAGTGAGTGAGTGAGTGAGTGAGATACTTGAGAGAGGGAGAGGTGGTAGGAGGGAGAGACTTGAGAGAGAGATAGGGAGGGAGGGAGGGAGTGAGAAAGAGATTAAGGGTAGAGGGTTTAAGGGTTTAGATTTTAAGGGTTAAGGGTTAAGGGGAGATAGATAGATGGAGTGAGAGAGAGAGAGACTTGAGAGAGGGAGAGGGGGTAGGAGGGAGACTCTTCAGAGAGAGAGAGTGGGAGAGAGATAGAGGGTATATGGTTTAAGGGTTTAAGTTTTAAGGGTAGTGTTGATGGTTAAAATGACACAAACAACATTAAAATAGAATATTTCTACTCTATTTCTCCTGAAAAAGAAAGACTACATGTAGTGGTCTAACTCCCATGGTCCTGGTAGTTGGTTCTCAACTGTCTGATGTCACTCAATTGGTTCATGCAACTGTAATATTCAAGGGGCCTGTGCTGGTAACAAAGGATTCAAGCTATGACTCTCTTTGTCAAAATAGTTCCTATAAATCAAGGGGTTTAAAATAAAAGAAAAAGATAGATCCAAGGGGTAAATCAGTAAGTATGAATTAAATTTATCTAATATCCAGACATATACTTTTAACAATGAATGTTTTCTTAACCGATCACAAAAACCATAGCATGACACAACCCACAGTATAACTGTACCATCGTATACATCTTAGGTGCTTAATTCAATTCCTCTATTCGCCTATCACAAGTATTTCCAAGATCTCAAAACCACACACATTCATTCATCATTAAAACTATAGATCAACAGACTTTAATAACCTTAATTCAATGACAATTTAACAAGATAATCTTTAAACCTGGTTTCTTCTAATGAATTTCATCACATAAGAAACTATCATGCTTCAGCACAATCACTGGAATTCAAGTGGATTATAACTCATTAACCTTATCAAACAACACAATTCAATACAAACTCCATATTTCGTAAACTTGCAATTCTATTAACTGTAAACAAGATTTGGTACAATGTATCTCTACAAAATGCTCTATGAAAATTCTATCTCCTAGCACTAGGTAAGCCAATCCAATTTTCAATTAGCCGACCCTTACAATGTAATACCCCACTAGTATTTATAGAATACAAAAAAGAAGTTCGAATTTTTACTTCTATCTTAGGATTTCCATCTTTTTAGGAACAATCAACTGTCTTGGAAACTCAGATCAATTTCGATCTTGAGTTCTTACATTATACATTCAGTTTGATCTAACAATAGAAGATAGAAAATAGGAGAAAAGAAGATCACACGTCCTTGAGACTGCCAGTGCTGCATGCATACAACATGCAAGGAAGAAGATCATCATGCATCATGCGAGGAAGAAGAATATTATGCATGCAAGATTTTATGCATGTGATGTTGGATCTGCTATGAACTCATCATAATTGGTGAAGACTTGTTGTAGCATATCCATGTCTGCCCATCAATCCAGTTATCTTCAAACTTGATGCGATCCAACTCAACTGTAGCAAATTCTTTCATGCTTTTTACCTTGACCAACTCTCTTCCTGCAGCTTTTATTTCTTCCTTGACTTCTACAAGTCGGTCTATCACTAAGTCCTCTCCATCATCCTGCATGAGTCCTTGGAATCTTTCATTCCATTTCTCTCTAACCTGACTTAACGGCATGCCATCTTTAGTCATTACACTCACATCTACTATTATAGCCATAACCGCTTCCAACTCTTCCAACTGCTCAGTTAAATTATTAACTGCTTCTTGAATTTCATCCTTATGCTTGCTCAAAAAGCCAGTCCTAAACTTAAGGATACGAGAAGTCTTTTCTACAAAATCTTTATTATCATCTTCGAGTATAGATTCTTCTAGAAGAGTAGTTAGAGGCAATGTATTTATCTTCTCTAACTTTTCACTATACTCTTTGTACTCTTCTTCTAACTTCTCGGAGGCCTCAATATATTGATGCATCTCTTTTATTACTCCTTCCGCCTCCTTATAGGTTTCAAACCCCTTTTCCCAAAACCTCACCTACCTCCCAGTTCACTTTGTCTATCCATTTGTCAACCATCTCCGCCTTACCTCTAACCTGCACCAAATCATCAACCTCCTTTTTGCTTAGCAAAACAGGAGTCTCAATTGCTGCAACCTTTTGTGACCTTGGAGAGGAGACACTCTTCAAAAATGAATGTAACTGATCTAACTGAGCCTTAAGCTCATCTTTCTTTTGTTTGTCCTTGATCATTCTTGATTTTGTCGTTGAAGCCACCACATCAATCAGATTCATTTGTTGATTTCTAGTGGGTCTTCCCAAGTTAACCGTACTCAATTGATAGTCTGTGAGCTGCATATCCCCTACCTCCTTTTCAGTCATAGGCACGGCACATTCAGCATCTATCTCTCCTTTATCTGTGAGTCTGGTAGAATGCAAAACTTTAGCCCTCTTCTTAGGCCTTTCCTGTTCAATCTCCTTCATCATGTCCTTCCAATTAAGAGATTGAGGAGGTGTTCTATCTCTCTTCTGTAGATCTAATTTTAACCAAGTAGGAGCACTAGGAGTCATCATCATGGAAGAGGAAGCAGCAATTGTAGAGGATGGCTGAATATCTACCTCAGGTTGAGAATCAACCTTTTCCTTTTCTTGTTGCTCCTGCAGCACATGCATCTGCACCAACTTCTCAGCCTCTTCCCTATCTCTTTGTTCCTATATTCTCCTATCTTCTTCTTCTTTTCTCAATCTTTCCTCTTCCATCTGATCCTTCTCTTTTTCTTTCTCTAAGGCCTCTCTTTCTAACCGCTCTGCCTCTAAAGCTTTAAGTTTTGCAGCTTCGGCCTCTCCTTCTTTTTGCTTCCTTTCAGTTTCTTCCCTTTCTATCCTTTCTATTCCCAAGGCTATGAGTTTCTCTGCCTTTTCCCTTTCTTTTTCAGCTTGCAATTTCTTTACTAGCTCTTCAGCCTCTTTTTCTTTTTGTCGAGTCTCCTCTGCAAGCTTCAATCTAGCAACCAGGGCTTCTTTTTCCCTTCGATTTCTTGCTTTCTCCTCCTCGAGATCATGGATCTTCTGTATCAGTTCTAGCTTGTCATTTTCTGCCTTGACCTTGATCTCATGCTCTCGTTGCCTCATTTGCTCCTCCATTGTATCAGCTGATGTCCTTGTTTCAACTTCTTTTACCTTTAATTGTTGTTGTTGAAGTAGAGCATCAGCTTGCAATTTTACCTCCATCTCCTTTTGTTTCTATGTCGCAGCCCTTGCATCAGATTCCCTGGTAGCATCTTCAAATTGTTTCCATTGTTCTTCCTATGTAAGAATCTGCTCAATAGTAGGATCTAGAGGTACATTTTCTTGCAAATTCTTCTCTGACGGAGTTTCATCCGATTCTGTCTCAATTTCTACCAACTCTTCCTCCACTTCTTTTCCTTTAGTAGCTTCAGCCATGGCATAAAGCACTCCTTGAACTTCTTTGCTTTTCTTTCTTGTGAGTAGGGCTTATGTAGATGACTCACCCAATGTGGGCATAGGAACAGCAGATTCAATTGGAACATCTCCCTCGGGTGTCTCTTCTTCTTCATCAACTACCTCCAACTCTGTTTCTTCAACATCCGGAGGAAAGAATTCCAATGGTTCCTTGGAAGGTGCCTTTCTTTTAATCCTCTTATACCCTTTACCTTTCTTGAGGATTGGTCCCTGAGGAGCTTGAGTCCTCATCATCAACCATTGCACACTTCTATCCAAGACTGTTCTTCCCAATTTCTTAATGCCAATCGTTTCTTCTTCACTCCAGTCTATTGGATCTAAGTTTTTGGTGCCAATATTCAAAGCTTCATATGAGGGATCTAATACCACTCCATCATCCACCAAAGTGTTAAGAATATTATCTTTAATACCCAGCTCTACCATAAGTGAGATTGGTAATCTCTCATAATTCTTCCTCCTTAAGTCAAATTCATCCTGCCTATCACACCAAAAATCCTCTAACAAATTAAAGTGTCTAGTAAATACAAAAGGTAATAAAGTATACATCTTCTTTTTCGGATCAAAATACTTATGAGCTGTATACAATCCCAATTTTAATTGTATCAACTCATTACAAACCACCTTAGCTTCCTTTAAGTGTTGACAGCCATATTCCCCCAGTGTCATAGGAAACTTATGGCATCCTGTCTTGTGCTTCATCCCAAATCTAGCATTAACTCCAATGGCTTGATATACAAATTCCATAAGCACTATTCTATTGCTGCAGCATCTTGGAAGTAAATGGGGATGACCTTCAAACCCAAACAACCTGAAGTATGTAAATTTGGGGTATTGGATGTACCAACTTCCCCATTCAAAAATGAATGCCATAGCTTCTTGGCTTAACCTGTATCCTGCATCTCCACTCAACTGGTTGATAACCACATATAAAAATGAATCATTGACTCTTCTGAAGTGAGTCTCAGCAACCTGAAGAGATAATTGATCATAGTGTTCCCATACCTTCTTTTGTCCATCCAAGACTCCCATTATACCTACTCTGTTTAATCCTAGGAAAATCCCCAATCTTGCTGCAGCATAGACCACATATGAAGTCATGAAGAAAGATTTGGTCTGTCTGACCCTTGTGAGCTGATCATGTATGGCATCAGAAACAATCATTGACCAATCAAATTGATAATCACCCTGAAAGATCACTTGAATGAAATGAAACATCCATTCCTTGAAATGGAAGGCATCCCTCTTCCCAAACACTCTGGACAGCATCAATATTAAATCAAATATCTCCTTCTTGAAGTCTGCCCTCTTTGGCTGATCTGCCAGTTTGCTCAAAGACTTCTTCTCGGTACTTAACCATCTTTTGTTTAAATGAGACTTATTGGAGTCTTTATGCGTACTGTATTTCTCCAATGCCTCAGCCTCAGTCAACTGCACTAAATTCTTGGGATCAGGAACATTGAATATGCTTTGGAACATCTGCGGAGTAAGATCTATAATCACATTATTCTATGAATCCATGCATAATCTTGTAGCTAGATTATAAGTACTGGCCACTATACATATCAACTTCGAAAACTGAACTGACAAAGGAAACACAGTGATATGTGCCAGACCGGAGTCAACAATCCTTTGAGTTCTCCCTGTCAAGTTTGCCCTTTCTGTAAAGGTCTCTTCATGTAATTCTTCGAAACTATATTGGCCCAGATTGGTATCTGTGATATCTGACCAGTTTGATTCCACCTTGCTCGCCTTCACCACCGGATTCCTATGATCATACCTTAATGTATAAGGTAGTTGTTCTGGTTTTACCTTCTTGATTTTCGATGCAGGCTTTGACGTTCCCGTCGGTTGATTCCTTCGAGCAACCTCTCCTGATGTTCCTGACATCTCTCAAATCTCCTGCAAGCAAACCTCTAATTAGACCTTCCAATAAATCATTATAAAACATGTTTTAGAAATATACCTGTTACATATATATCAGAGTCAGAGTCAGATAGAAACACAAAATAATCATTTTTACAAAACTGGTGGACTCGGAGCAAAAACCAATATAGGAACTTCAACTAGTAACAAATGGGCTCGAAGTCGGAGTCGGGAAAGTTATCGGAACCGGGATCGGAATGAAAAAGGGATTTGGTTTTCTTCAAATTCCTTTCATTTCATATTCTATTTCCATTCCGCCTCCACCTCCGATTTGGTTATCGTTACTTCGACAAAAGACTTTCCACCATATGCAAAGCCGAACACGGGATAAAAACGGAACTGATAACCTTTACAAACAAAATTCTTAAGTTTAAGATCAGTTCCGATCCCGCCTCCGCTAATTATCACATACTTCAATAAAACCTTTTTAGAACTCGAAATCGAAAACGAGATAGAAATGGAATTGATAACTTTGGAAAAAACAAACTCTTATGCCAATACCCATTCCAATCCCGCCTCCGCCTATGCTAATCATGACATCATCAAATTTATTCATTTTCATCATAACTTCATGATTAAACCTAGGTCGCCATAACATAGCAAAGGAGCTTAAAAACTCTACCCTCATATGACTGTGGGGAACAATTGTATTTTAGAGCCATTTATTTAAAACTTATTTTAAAGTAATTGTAGAGACCGACGAAACCCTAATCTAACAAACTTAAAAAAACTAGGGCACGAGTTTTAAAACCCTACCATTCTACCAAACGATGAAACCCTAAATTAAACAATACATCTAATCTACCTCAACTCACTGTAAAATCTCTAACCTTCCTCATTGTAAATTCTTAATCTAACTCACGCCATAAGAAACCTTTAACCTAATCTAAATCTACTGCAAATCGAAAACGACACGACATGATCAAGATTAAGACGTGAAAGCGACAATGCCCAAAAATAGAAAGAAACGACACGACAAAATAAAACAACAAAGATAAAAACAAAACTAAAACAAACCAAAACAAGAACCTGCTCATTCAATCACATCGATGATCATAAAATTGCTTTAAAACACAATGATTGAACACACGAATAGATACAAAGAAAAACACAATGAACACAATCGCAAATAAAACAACGAACAACAAAGATAAAAGACCTACCTCAAATGCAAACAAAGCCACGCTAACTTTCTGAATCAATTCGCACACAATCCCTTCTCTATCTCGATCAATTTGCTCAAACAAACTCTGCTATTGCTCTTCGCGCTCTTAGACTTGTAGTAATAACAATAATAATCGGCTTTAACCCTTAATAAATAAAAATATGTGAATTTCTACCTACATCAGCAACCACCATTAATGCATTAAAACGCAGTAAAGGTGGAGTCGGAACTGTAAGAGAACGAACACTGGTCTGCAGTGCAACTTCAGTCAAAAGTCAACAACAAAAATTGGCGGGGGCAGAACCAAAATGGAAACAAGATCTTAAAATCATAAAATTTCCAAACCTTATCCCCATTCCGACTCTGCGTCCAACAACTAAAAACAAAACAAAAACAAAAACAAAAAGTTAAGTAAAAGACCAACCGAATAAAACAAAACACAAAAAACGAGACAAACAAACATTAAAAAGGGAGCGGAGGCGGGATCGGAATTAAATTTGATTTTGCAAATTTTGAATAGAACCATCCCAATTCCCACTCCTGCTCCGCTTCCTGCCAAAGAGCAAAAACAAAGGCAAAGAAAAGACTATCGGAATAGAACCAAAATACACCTCAAAATATCTTCCAAAACCTGATTCAGCTCTGGTTTCGATTCCGACAGAGAAATCAAAGAAAAACAAAGTATTGGCAAAACTAAACAAAAATTTATTCCAAAAACAACTAAGTTAAAGAAAACACAAAAGGGGACCCATTTTGACCAAGACAAAAGATGGGGTGGTTATGCAAGGCATAACAAGTAGAGGGCTAAGGGTAGAGTGGAGAGATATAGGAGTGAGTGAGTGAGTGAGAGAGGGAGACTTGAGATAGGGAGAGGCGGTAGGAGGGAGAGACGTGAGATAGCGAGAGAGAGAGAAAGAGAGAGAGGGAGTGGGAGAGAGATAGAGGGTAGAGGGGAGAGAGATAGAGAGACTTGAGAGAGGGAGAGAGGGTAGGAGAGAGAGAGAGATATATGAGGGAATGATATATATATGTAGGTAGAGAGAGTTGAGATAGAGATATAGTAGAGAGGGAAGGAGAGAGGGGGAGGGAGGGAGAAGTTAGAGAGAGAAGAAGGAAGGTGGATAGACTGAGAGAGAGAATGAGGTATAGAGGGATAGGTAGGTAGAGAGAAGTAGAGAGGTAAGGAGAGTTGGAGGGAGAGGTAGGGATGGAGAGAGAGAGAGAGGTAGGTAGAGAGAGTAAAGGGAGATATAGAGAAGTGGAGAGGGAAGGAGAGAGGATGGAAAGGTAGGGATCGAGGGAGAGATAAGGTTTTAGAGAGAGGTGAGAGTGAAATAGAGAGAGAGAGGTAGGTAAGGAGAGGGAGGGGAGATAAAGGGAAGTAGAGAATGGAGGAGAGAGGGAAGAAGAGGTAGGGAGGGAGAGATAGGTGAGATAGAGAGAGAGAGGAGGGAGGGAGGGATATTTAAGGAGAGAGAGGTGAGATAGAGAGAAAGAAAGTAAAGAGGGGAGGGGGAGAGAGAGAGGTGATAGAGATAAGTAGAGGCGTAATGAGGAAGGTAGATAGATTGAGAGAGGGAAAGAGAGAGGGAGAGAAACTGAGGTATATAGGGGTAGGCTAGACAGAGAGTGATGTAGAGTGAATTTTGGTGGAAGAGAGAGAGGAGGGAGGGATAGGTAAAGATGGATAGTTGAGATAGATAGAAGGAGAGAGATATAGGTAGAGAGAGGGCAAAGGATATAGAAAGAGGGGGAGGGAGAGAGGAGAGATGGAAAGAGGGGGAGGGAGGGAGAGATAGAGAGAGTAGAGAGGGAGGAGAGAGATAGAGAGAGGTGATAGAGAGAGAATTAGAGAGGGAAAGAAGGTGGATATATTGAGAGAGAGGAGGCAAGGAGGGAGAGAGAAATAGGTATAGAGGGACAACTAGGTAGAGAGAAGTAGATATGAAAGGATAGATATAGGGAGAGGTAGGGATGGAGAGAGAGGTGAGACAAAAATAGAGAGAGGTCTAGGTAGATAGAGGGAGGAGGAGATAAAGAGAAAAATAGAGTGAAGGAGAGAGGGAGGAAGAGGTAGGGATGGAGAGAGAGAGGTGAGTGAGATAAGAGAGAGGAGGGAGGAATAGGTAGGGAGAGAGGGGTGAGATAGAGAGAAAGAGAGTAGAGAGGGGAGGGGAAAGAGAGAAGTGAGATAGGAGATAGAGATGTGTGATGGAGCTTAAAAGTAGAGAGATAAGGAGGAAGGTGGAGAGATTAATATGGAAGGAGGGGGGAGAGAGAGATATGTATAGAGGGATAGGTTAGATAGAGAGAAGTAGAGAGAAAAGGTGGGTGAAAGGAAGAGAGAGGGAGAGAGAGAGGGGGAGAAAGAGAGGTGAGATAAAGAGAAGTAGAAAGGGAAGGAGAGAGAGAGGGAGATAGAGAAAATCAGAGAAGGAGGGAGGGAAGGAGAGAGAAGTGAGATAGAGAGAACTAGAGAGGGAAGGAGAGAGAGAATGACAAGATAGAGAGTAGAGAGGGGAAGAGAGAGCAACAGAAGCAAAGAGAGAGAAAGAGAGGAGAGCGAGGGAGGGAGGGATAGGTAGGTAAAGAGAGTAGAGAGAGATATATAGAGATAAAAGGAGAGGGATGAGAGATAGAAAAATGTAGAGAGGGAAGGAGGGAGGGAGATAGATATTGGAGAGGGAAGGAGAGAGATGGACATGTAGAGACATAGGTCTTGAGCTCAAGGAAGATATTGTTAGACAAAGGGATGGAGATAGTGAGAGAGAGAGGTCTAGAGAATAAAAGATGAAAATGAGTGAGATAGAGAGAGAAAGATGAAATTTGACCTCTTGAGTACTAAAATTTGACCTCCTGATTACTGAAATTTGACATGCTGATTACTGAAATTTGACTAAGTCTAAAATTTTTAAGATCTTCCAAAAACTAGAATTTGCATTATAACTCTTAGAGATTTGAAACCACTCTTAAACATCCTGCCTATATATACATGAAATATAACTTAAAGTATAAGAAATTAAATGTCCATATGTAAATGTCAACTTATACTTAAATGTTTATTTCATGTATATAGTTTCCCTTATAGAGAAAATGAAAATCTAATTCTGTGCAAAGTAGGCCATTTGGCGCTCGCCAAAAGGCCTACTTTAGACATGTTAATTAACAGGATTTGCTAAATTTTCTCATATTTTTGTCTGTGCTCCCCGTCTCATTTGCACGTATTTCAATGCAAGTTTATAAAAAAAATGTGATAGCGTTAACCTCTCTCTCAACTATCTAAATATATAATTATTTTTTCATTTTGATTGAGTTAAGGTTTTGATCCATGGCTTCTATTATAAATGCCTTCATTTTTGGTCAAAAACCAACGTGTGCTAGGTTTAGGATAGATTTTTACACGTTCATCGAAACATGAAACAAATTACATTTTTTGAAACTAGACTCCATTCTACACATGATGAAAAAAAAAAATCAATTTCGAGTAGTTTGCAAAAAATTTGGGTGGGAGCATGCTCAAATTTTAACTTTTCAGGATGTGTCCACTTTGAAAATTCATAAAATATTATATATTCATTAAAAAAATTATCCGAAAGAAGGAGGATAAACTACATGGTGTTAGCTAATTTCTCACCACTGGGATTTTTGAAATTCTAAAAAAAATCTAACCAAAAAGGGGGGAGCCCTCAGGTGCTATGCTATTTTTTTTTATAAAAACAAGACCTGTTTTGCCCCCCCCCACCTTCCCTCCCTCCCTTTTGAGACCCTTAATCTTCATTAATTTCAAAAAAACAATAGTAGCTTATAAACTACACTCAGAGCACTTCAACTTTTGTTCTTGCTGCATCTTGAAAATTTTGAGCGTAACTATCTTCATTTTCTCGTGCAAATCAGAGTTTCGATTTAAAAAAAAAGTGGCATCTTAAGAGCCAAAATTGTGTCATAGATTGGTGCACTTACCCATTTATAGTTGTTTATCTAATTTTCTGAAAAAATAGATTCCAAAAGCCAAATTTTGAAACTTGAATAATTAAAATGTTGTCAAAAACATATAAATTGGGTCTTAGGACCTAAGTCTCGGACACTCAATTTCCAAGGTGTTTTAGTTAACGTTGGAAATTGTTTAATTTATGTTTCTCTTTCAGAAAATGGGAATAATAAGGCTTTGGAATGCATAATTTGGTCAATTAGAGGCTTAATTAAGTCCAATTAATTAAGGGGATGCAAACATAGTGTGAAATTGTAAAGGTATACAATTTTATACACTACAAGAGCATAACTTGGTAACCACCTTGATATTTTTCTTGTTGATCAAATACAACATATCCAACCACAATAATTTGTCATGGAATCCTCTTAATACATATCTAACCCACCCATCCACATAACAAAAAACAAGGAAATTATTCCAAACATCTAATTTATTTTTGACCAAAATCGTATACTCTGGTTTCAATTTAAAATCATCATCCGTTAACTGGTCTACCCAAAATTCTCCCAAATTTGCATGATTGTACTCTTCCATTTTGTTTGGATGTACATCCTTACATCCTTTGTATGCATCACTCTGAATAGAACACTCGAAAACGCACCCTCGAGGTCTGTTTCCATGATTTGAAAGGATGCTTCTTAAACTTGGGTTTTGGTAATTCAAGCACATTGAAAACTTGAGTAAACATCTTAAATAGCACTAGGGTTTCACATAATACTAATAAATACCTTTGATTTATGTTGGTGGGGTTTCATGCAACACTAGAATCACTTCACCTCTAAATTGCTCTGCTCTCCACTTCGATTTCTCGATCACAAATGAGTTTTAACATATACGAAATGACATATAAACCCTTTTTTCTAACAACCTAATACATATCAATTACATTTATTTGAAGCTAGGTCAAAAGATGGAAAACCCTAATTGTGTAGTCACAGTCAACTTAAATCTCTCCGCAAATTTTTGGATCAAGAGATTTTTCACCAATGATTTCTCCACTACTTCGAGAATCTCAAAATACATCTATACCTATATTTTGAAGGCATTAGCACCACATCTTTGGTAGGGGCTTAAATATTTTATGTTAGAAATCCTCTAAGCCAAAGCTCTTCATCTAGTTTTTGGACGAAAAATATGCACCAAGGACTAGCACAGACTCATTCTTCACTTTGCTATATCTTCTTTCTTCTTCTAGATCTTGTTCATTTCATTCTTCATCTCAACTAGATCGATTTTCTTTATTGGATTGGCCTTCTTTTATGAAATAGAGGGTTTCATATTCTTTCTTCTGCAAAACTTAGCTATGTGTCCTCGTTTGTTTCATTTGTAACAAGTGACACCTTTTTGAACAATCTCACTTCTAGCCATTCTGGATTTGCATTCATTAGCCTTATGCTCAAATCCATTGCAAGTATAAAAAGTAGCCACTGAAAGATTAAAATGTCATGCCATTATTGTAACCATTCATCATCTGATTTATGCATTCACTCACTCTATGACCAAATCCATTGCACGTATAGCACCGATCGAGAAATGTTTGAACATTCTTATTCATTTTGCTTCTACAATCTTAAGCTTTGTGTCCAAAATTATTGTGGGAATAACAATAACCATTAAAAGATGGCTACCTTTGTGCTCTTCTTGTCATTATTCTTCTTAGCATTGTTTGGAGTTTGATTTTCTTTTGAAATTTCTCCCTTCTCAAACCCTAAACCCTCTTTTTCTTTAGAAGTCTTGATTTGCAATCATCTCATCAAGCATTCTGAAACTCTTCTTGAATTTGTCTTCTTGAATATTTTCTTTCTCTAGATCAAATCTCAAGGTTACAATCTCTTGTTCAAGCTTCAAAAATTCTTTAGATTTATCTTTCAATTTGGCATTCAGGTAGTCTTCAACTCTTTTTCCTTCTTCAACTTGCACTCTGATATTGGTGATAGTCTCATTTGATTTCTTGAGCTGCACATTTGTTTCTTCGACTCTTTTTATAGCTTTCTTGAGTTTCTCTCTCAACTTCTTGATACATTCATATGCATCATTAAGATCCTTTTTCAGATCTCTATTCTTAGCTTCCACTTTATCCAAATCGTCAAGGGATAATTTGAGTTCTCCTTCCATGTCAACTACATAATATTCTTCTATAAACCATTCGAGAATAATCTCTTTCTATCATGGGTCAATGAGTTTGACTCGAAAACTACACGGTTGAATCTTGATAGCAATATCATAATTTGACACGCTGTGGAAGAAACCTCATACTTATCAATTGATGAGCTAAAGGGGCTCTATAATGAATGGTTAATAAGGAACAACACTTGCTGAAGGTTTTGCAAATGGGGTAGCAAGCTAAGTGGGCTTAACCTTGGGGGAAACTCTGTGGTTAAGCGCGCTTGAGCTGGAGCAGTACTAGGATGGGTGACCTCCCGAGACGGACCAATGCTTCACCTCTGTGAGCATCACCTAGATGCAATGAGTGCTAATTGGACCATTCATTATCATGAGAGATGGATTCTTGTGAACCACTACTCATGAATCATGGGTCAATGAGTTTGACTCGAAAACTACACGGTTGAATCTTGATAGCAATATCATATTTAATCATTTGCCGACACACAAAATGGATGCCAAGTAGAATGAAGGAAGTGCACTTAGGTGGAATTTCGCCTTCGAGTTTGGTTTTCTAAGGTGAGGGAAGGTAAAAGCGGAATTTGCATTAGGGGTGCAAATTCGCTCCTATACATTTTTTCCCCACTTTAGCGAGCATGAATACTGTTGAGTGCTTCAGTAAAGTAGATCAAAGAAGTAGTATAGTTAGAAATTTATACGTGCACCATCGAGGGAGCAAAACGCGATCTAGCGAACCCAAGAGTGTAGGACAAGCAAAGGAAGGAAAAGCATATACTCAGGATGAAGAAGATGTAGATCTTTGATTCGGTATATACAATTGAGAAGAGAAAGATAGAAAGAGAGAGCGTAACTGAAATGAACAAAGTATGTGGTGAAAGTAAAACCTACTTCAGAGTAGAACCCACACCACACAGTAAACAAGGCGTATGGTGAAAGAAAAACCCACTTTGAAGTAGAACCTGCACCACACAGTAAACAAGGCGTATGGTGAAAGAAAAACTTGCTTCAGAGTAGAACCCGCACCACACAATAGGAGTTATAATAGAAAACCCCACTCGAGGAGAACTCGTATCATAGAGTAAAAGTGATAAAAGCAATCCCTCATCGAGGAGGAAACCTATATCACTGAGTAAAAGTGATAAAATCAATTCCCGCTCAAGGAGGAAAACCCGTGCCATTGAGAAGATAGTCACGTAGACCATCGTTAAGTTGGAAGACTTTCAAAGGGGTCACTTGGGAACCTTTCAAAAGGAAGAGGGATCCACTCAAGGGACGCATTGTTTGAAAAGTGAAGTCTATTTAGGCTGCCCCCAAGCTAGACGTAAAGATGAGAAGTGGGCCTAGTCAGGTTGCCCCCAAGCTAGATGCAAAGATAGGTCTAGAGGAGCTGGCCCCGAGCTAGATGCAAAGATAGGTCTAGACGGGCTGCCCTCGAGCTAGAAACAAAGATGTAAAGTAGGTCTATTCGGGTTGCCCCCAAGCTAGACATCATGGAATGTGTTTGAGAGAGAAATTTTTGAAGGGGATCCCTCGGGGACCCTTCAAAAGGAAGAAGGTCCACTCAAGGGATGCTACAGTTGAAAGACATAGAGAAGAGGGGGTCCTTTGAGAAGGATGCACATCTCTAAAACAAGTTATCACTACTCCTAGTATATAGGGGAGGAGAACTATGCAAGATACTTAGAATAGGATAGAGGTAAACCTCGATAACACTTATCATTTGAAGAAGAGGCAGGTGCATCAGTAGGCACCTGAATCATGAAGTTGTATTTTTTCCTTCAAGGCATTATATTTGCTAGTGGAATGGCCAGGCATTTGATAGTATGCACAAAATGAATTTTCTTCATGTTTATGAGATTTCTTGTGTGTAGGAGGAGGAAGAGTAATTAAGTGGGCTTTACGAAGCTACAACAAAATACGCTCTTGTTCAGACAAAGGGTGGGGAGTAGGAAGCAACCCTTTCTCTTGTAGAGAAAATTTTGACTTCTCACAAGAAGAAGATATGAAGATCGAAGACAGAGGAGGATAGACCAATCCGCGAGAATGAGGTTGAGCGGACATCACATCAACATTCAACCGTGGTTTCTTCTTAGATTGTTCATTCGACCAACCAAGCCCTAGATTATGCTTGCAAGGCACAAATTCCATAGGGACTTGTATGCCTTGTTCATTACTCCCACAACCTTTACGCTCATAACCATACTTAGAGATGAGCTTAAAGTCGAGGCCATAACGTGTTTTCAAATCATGAGAAGAAGGAGGATCCTCATAGAGAGCATTATTCCAGCAAGGGGGGACATACTCTTCTACGGGATCATCATCATCCTTCTTGATAGAACTATTGGCATTATCCTCCTTAGCCGAAGTGTAATCGTCTTCCTCAAAACGAGGATCAATACTCAGAACATTACAGTTCGCATTCACATTATCCCACGATATAGAAGGAAAATCGTCTTTCATAGCGGGTGTGAGTGATGTTGTCGGAAGGTCTAAGTGGATTGGGTCAACTTTATATTCCTGAATGAAGGAATCTGTAAATTCTGAAGAACCCCAATCATCACCAAGACATGCATTCCTTTGAGAAGAGGTAGAAGGAGAAGACTTAAGGTTTCTTGCTTCAAAAGTATCTTCCTTAGGGACATTCATCTCAAGAGTATCCTTTGTAGTAGGTACTGCTGGAGTAAACATTGACACATTGGAGGATACTGAAGGAATAAGAGTACGCACAACTAGATCTTGACCAGTAGCTACCATCTCACATAAGTGCTTAGCATTAGGATCATCCTTAACTGCGACTACTCGATGCAAATGAACTTAATTGATTTATGCAAGGTAGACGGGACAGCATGCCCATAGCATGAATCCACGGTTTACCAAGAAGGAGGTTATAAGGTAACTTCTCTAACATAACATATACAAGAGTGGGTATAGTAACAGGTCCAAGCTGCAAAGGTAATACTGTTGTACCTAGAGCTTGTCGCATAACATTATTGAACCCACGGATGACAACAGAAGAAGCATTAAGAGAAGATGAATCAATATTAATCGTAGGCAATAGATCAATGCTACATATATTGAGCGCCAAACCAGCATCAATGAGAGTACGTCTAATGTCGATCTTATTAATGCTAACTATAATCATTATAGTATCTTCTTGCTTTTGTACTTCCGGAGGCGGGAGTTCCTATGGATAGAATGTAATATTTAGCGAATCCACACAAATATGAGCTATCAACGCATCAACATTTGCCAGTCTAGCAGAAGAAGGCAGGAGAATCTTTTGTGAGGCTTCCTGAAGCATACCTTGATAAACCAGAGTAGACTGAAGCAAGTCCCACAGTGAGATCTTGGTCGGAGTAACTTGAGGTTGCTTGACAAGATCATGGTCACTAGGTGCTTTACTCATAGGTTTAGGTGCTTGAGGAAGGCTTAGTTGTGTATTCATTCTAGTATCATAGGTATAGGCTACCGCTCTATAAGAGGAAGCCTTAGAAAGATCGGGAGGGTTACTATCAAATGGAACACCATCAATAGAACAAACCCTTACAGGAGAAGGACTAGCTGGAGTCACATAAATTACCAATCTCTTAGGCCTTTGAGGGGTAGTAGAGACATAGATTATATTTGTAGAATCATCACAACTAGTGGGATAATTATTCGAAAACATACTCTCAACATCCATCTAGACAGGATCAAATGTGGAAGGAGATTCGAGATTCGCTAATGCATCATCTCTAGAGGAGAGTGCATTCGAATAGATAAGAAATTCATCATTCACAAATGCATCATTTGTAGAAGAGAGTGCATTAGAAGGAGTAGAAGATTCATCGTGCACCAATGCATCATCTCTAGAAGAGAGTGCATAGGGATGAAGGGTAGATTCATTATTCACAAACACATCATCTCTAGAAGAGAGTGCATTGGAATGAAGAGAAGGTAAAGCAACATTAAGAAAGGTATCAATGATTTCATCCTCTTGCAACAAAATATCCTCTGAAGCAAGAGGACTTTCGTGAGAAGGATCAAAGATATTAAGTGACATGGGTAAAGCCAAATCACCATCACATGCATGAAATGGAACATCATTAACATTTTGAACAAAATTAGATACATAACTAATAAAAGAAGATATTAAATTCATTATGATTTTTTTTATATTTTCTATGTTCTAGTAATTGGCATTTTCGGAGGTCTTCGGAGTGGAATTTGAGGTTGAAACTTGTATCGATCCTTAAAATTTGACTATTGAAGGCACTAGTATTTTAGGGATTGAACTAGTTCTCTAGAAGACCTTTCCAACGATGCAAATGGTTCTTAATTCTGAGCATCAAGTCAAAAGTTATGACCCCACCAAGTAGGGGTAAATAATTTCCTAGTTTTTGAAAAAGACATTCTTCACGTTAGGTTCACCAAAATGTAGAGAAGGGGGATTCACTACTCATGAGTTCCCTTCACTCAAATAGCCTCAAAGGGAGAATTTCCCTAAACTACCTCAAAGGATAGCAGCAAGAGTTCTAGAACCAGAAAGAGCAAGTCATGAAGATTCTTTAGACAAATCGACAAGCTCTCAGCCAAAGGACATCGTAAAACATGAATGACAGCACAACATGTTGGCATCCTAGAGGCGCGTTGGCATCTCGTACGGACTAGAGAGTGAGAATGTCATAGAAAACGGCAAGGTGACTACTAGCAATCCAATTACTGAGAACTTATGGAGTGTAAGAAATACCATAATGCAATAGAACTGAAGTAGACTGAAATAGAAGAGATAAAGACAAGGAGAGGAAGGGAAAGGAAATGCTTACTACCATGCGAATGATGAAACCTCTAGCTCGTGAATGTCTTCAATACCTACACACAAGAGAGAGAGAGAGAGAAATTGTTGGGGTTGTATAGGGTTTGCCTCAATCACACCCTCATTTTGGTGTTCCCACCTCCATAGACAACTAGATAGATAGATAGAAGTATAGAAATGAAGTAAAGAGTACTAAAGCACTACAAAATAGTGTTATGCTACTCAACCAAATAATAGAGGAGAGGAGTGAAAGCTTACCACCTCCACCCAAAGCACTCAAGGCTAATGGGGGATAAAATGAAATGAACTCAAGCCTCTACTGTTGTGGTGTTTTGTTCCACACTTGCTCTACTGAAGTGATAGAGTGTTGATGTTGCTGCTATGAAGTGTAAAGTGTTGCTTGAGATTGAAGATATGGTTCAAAGAAGCTGCTTGGAGCTTGTGAAGAGATTGTAGAGGAGTTGATGAAGAGATAAGAGAGGGCTCAAGGAGAGCTAGAGAATGAAGGAATCCAAAGTGAATGAAGAAGAGGTGTATTTGAAGGAAAGAGGAAGGAAAACGGTCATATTTAGGTCGGTCGATCGAAGAGGGCATTACAAGTCAACTCCCAATGGGAAATGTAATGCCTCTGTAGGCTCTAGCCACATGAATTTTCTAGGGACGTAAGTGCACCGCGCAAATGTCTGTGCATCGTGTGAGTGTCCTCGACAGTTATTCCTCTACCAACACACAAAATCGATGCCAAGTAGAACGAAGGCAATGGGCTTAGGTGGAATTTCACCTTCGAGTTTGGTTTTCTAAGGTGAGGGAAGGTAAAAGGGGAATATTCATTAGGGGTGCAAATTCACTCCTATACAACTAGTTATAAGATATTACAGAATGGCTCACTACCAAGTGGACTCACTATCTGAAGGACTCGCTATCCGGAGGACTCATTGTCTAGAGAATAGAAGAAATGGATCACTACCAGGATAGAAAAGGTGGCTCACTGCTAAGATAGAAAAGAAGGTGGCTCACTATCAGAGATTGAACTAATTAAAATTCACCTATAATATGCTGAAGACAGTTCCAATTAGGCTCAAAAAATTGACTTAACACACTTCATACTTCACCACTTATCAACCTCTTTGCACTCTTCTCTACTCTAGATCTCGCCCATATTTAATTGTCTCACATCTCATGATCAAACAAGGAATTAACCTTGTATATATACCACATCCAACAAAAACATCGATTAGGTCACTCTAATTAGATGTACTACGCATCCACATAACCTGTCAACTCAAAACACAACCACACACGCTTCGCGGAATAAAACAAAACATGTGACACATCAAAATAGGTTGGCATGACCCATGATTACTTTCATAAGTTTGATCCATACATACTTTAATTTCACATGACCCTAAACCCTTTAGGTCTGCACCACTGGTGAAGCAACATTAGAATGAACCAACTGTTCATTCACAACTCGACATGTTGACATTCAAAACACTTGCCACTTGGAGAAAACACACATCTGACACCTGCAAACACAACCTCAAAAAATACATAGCAAAAAAATCATTCATGGTGGAATACAAAGCATTCCCATCATGTACTCTATCACAATTACTCTATCAATACCAAGTTTGATAATCTGTCAACTCTCACTTCAACTATGGAGAAATTCAAGACTTGAAACTTTGGATTTAGGTTCCTCCAACATGCACCAATATTACCTCGAAACTGTATAACCAAATTCTTCATAGCAGACCAATGTGGACCACAAAACTAGTTCACTGAACACTAAAACTATACACCGAGACAGGCAATTATTCAACACATTTGGTTTGCTTTGTACCAACACATCTACAACTATGCAATAGGATGACATCATTGACAACATCATACTCAATCATGCTCATTAATATTCAACTATGTATCAATGTTGGCATCAATGACAACACCAAGGTAGCCTCATATGCCATACATCCATCAATCTTATCAATGACAAACAAACTTCCAACGTGCCTCCAAAACCTAGAATATGCATTTTACTCCTAGAGATCCAAAATCATTCTCAAACATCTTGAAACCATACACATAAAATATAACTTAAATTATAAAGAAGTAAATGTCCATATATAAATATCACTTTTACTTAAATGTTTATTTCACTTATATAGTCTAAGGAAGAGGGAGAGTGTTAGCTATATAAGGAGGTAGAGAGAGATGAGAGAGAGAGAGAGAGAGAGAGAGAGAGATTTGCTTCTTGGAAATGCAAGCATGTTAAATAGTTCACTCATGTTATAATGCACTCACATTATAAATGCTCACATTATAATAGGAGCATGTTATGGCTCAATAGTGATCAATCCTATGCTCGACCACTACTAAGCCATAATGCAATGGTGTTATAATATGAGTGCATTATAATTCACTCACGTTATACATCTTGTATGGATTTTTGGCCCCTCGTCTTTTTGCACTTACTTAGGCTCCCAACATGATTCCCATTCACCATGGCCTTATGATCTTGATTGTGAATTACATGAAAGCCCAAAATCCAAGCCAAAAAATCCTTGGTAGTAAAGCTTCCTTCAAGAAGGAGAATAAATGTAGGGTTGTGGAGTATCTTGATACCTCTTCCCAAGAGTCTTTGAGTCCTATACACAATTTTCATGATGACGATAGGGAAGGAGTGGAGCTTATTGATGTTCCAAATGATTATGATCATGTAACTCTATATTCTTCCTTAAACCTATATTTTAAGGCCTCTAAGGAGAAAGTGGCCCTAAAGAGGAAGTGGAAGTCTAAGAAGGATATCCCTAAGACTTCCTTGGATAAGAAGAGGAAGGGGAAAAAAATTATTTGGTTTGAGAGAATTTTGAGAAATAGTCCTTTTGATGAGGTTTTGGAAAAATAGATTGAGGATGGTATGGAGAAAGAAATGGAAGACGCTGGTGTTTTTGAGAAAATAGATCTCAATAAAGGAAAATTTATAGTTGTGGAACCTACAATTGGGGTCAATTTCCTAGGGATTTTAAACCCTACATCAAACATCCCTAGGGAGTTTCCTATCATTGTTGCTAATTCCTCTTCTATAGAGAAGATTTTTACAGTTTTAGACACTATCAAAGATGAAGTGTCTTCCCAACATGACAAAATTAACATCAGGTTGAAAGTGTTGAAGAAGAAAATGGGGCCTCAAACTTAGCTTTTTGGGGAGGAGGATAGGAATATTCTACAAGGTTGGGATGCTATCCCCAAGGTAGATAAGATAAAAAAGACTTGTCTAATATTAACAATAAATTTAAATTTAAGTTGATTGCTATGAAGAAATGGAAACATGATGCTAATGATAGGGTCACTTTAATGAATAATGGATTGATGGTAATAAAGGAAAACTTGGAACATGTAGGGCATATTAGCAAGTGGATGATAAAAAATAGTGCAATCAATATTAGAATTATCACTGAAAAGCTTAAGGAGATCCATGAGACTCATCTGTTTTAGGAGATCCACAAGGTTGCGTTGGGGGAAAAAGAAGTGGATTTGTTGGGCTTAGTACTAGAACTAGAGTTTGTAAAAAGAAATCTATTGAAGAAGAAAGAAAGATTTGTTGGGATTTGTTAAACTGCATAATATTTTTTCCTAGCAAGAGTTGGAGGTAGCTAAAATATTGATTCATTTATAATTGTAGCTCTATTCTAAATTTTTTCTACTTTGTGTTCTATTTTCTTATCTTTGGGTCTATTTGTGTTTGGGTTCATTGGTGAAAACTTTTGTTGCGTTTCTATTGATCTTTTGCTATTAATCTTCTTGTGCCAAGTTCAATGTTAACAAAAAAAACCTTAATTATATATAACCAATTGAAAGTTTTTCATATGCTTTTTCCTTCCATAACCCTTGTTCAATTCCCCACACAATTAAATTTGAAAACGTAGTTCCTAATAATCTATAAGAATCACTTACATTGTCAATTCTATATATTATATAAACAATTTTTTGAATGAATGTTTCTTAATTAACTTCATTGTTAAAATAATATTACAATATTCACACACAAAAATAATAAAAAGATACACCCACAAAATTTAACTCTTCCATATCTTCCATATCCAAAATAAAAATTAAAAAAAACATTAAAAAAACCAAATCCAACAAAATCTGAGTTACTAATTCAAATCGTAAAACTTAGATACATTGCATATTAAACAATATAGACAAAATCTACTAAGCATGCACACATGCATGAACCCAATACAAATTCTTTCACAAAAACTAGCCACAGTGTCACCCTGGTTGTATTATTATACTATAAAAGGTTCCGTGCAATGCTTTGAACGTCCTTGTTTAAATGCTGTGTTAAATCGACTTTAGATGTGTATGTCTGCCAAAACAATACAGGTAAGAAAGAGGCAGAACAGGTTAACAGAGATAATGTTATTGAATTCAGTGTAGAAAAAATGGCGTATAAGCTTATAAGTAGATCTCCTTGAGAACTGGAGCATGTGAAGCCATTATTATTCAACAGAGACTAAATGTGAGTGAAAATCTGGATAGCTTTACTGAACTGCGCATCCGTATATTTATCTCTGAACAACAAGGAATAGGCACTGAAGGACTCTTGTCGTTTTCTCATCCAGACTGGTAATAGGTGTTACAGGACTGGAATTTGACATGAACATATTGCTGAATATAAATTACAATAAGAGAAAAGATTACATTTCTCCAAGAGTACATAGAGTACATGGCACATGCTCTTCAGTAATGATATTACACATTCTGATCATTAGCAATAGCTGTCAGCTGAATCTGCACATTAGATCTGAATTGTCATTGTATTTTTCCTTCACGACTTTAGCAAGAGTTAATTGCTGTAAAATAATATTAAAAAATAAATTATATTTAATAACTTTTATACATGATGATTTAAAAGATTGAGAAGTTTTATTTATGATGATGGTAGATTATACAATTATAAACATTTAAATTTTATTGTTTTATGATGTCTAAAAATATATTCAAAAAAATATTTATTAAATAAATCATTCAAATTTATCAATAAACTAGAAAATCACTTACAGTATCATCTAAATTTTAAAATATTATATTTATTTATTTTTTGATCCATAAACGACAAGGCTAATATATTAATCTTTGAAAATCATTCTAGTTTCCATTATTACATACAAAATTTCAGAAAAGAGGGCATATTGCCCTGAGTATCATCAGTTTATGATAGTTTTCATCATAAACTATTATAGAAGTATATTTGTATTAGATTTTATACTGACATCTGCTATATTTAAAGAGTTCAAACATATCAACTTTCTAAATTCATTAAATTCAAAAAAGAGTTCTATTTATGATTTCGTATCTGCATAATCTTCTCAGCGTTGTGTGGAAGTCTTCGTCTTCTTGCAACCTGATGAAGAGGACTCTGCTGTCTTTTTACTTCCAGTAGGCTTTCCTCCTCATCTAAAATATTATATTATTGTTGCATTTATTATTTTTATTTTTAGATATAAGTGATCAAGTGCTTCAGGGCCTTTTGATATAAGGGAAAATGTAAAAAATCAATACCTTTGCTGCTTCAGAAAGGCAGACAGGCAAAGCATGGAATCAGCCATTAATGGCCTTAGCATTAAGGATAAATATAATTCTCAGTCCCCAAAGAGAAGGGAACACCTGAAATCCCTTGGTTATTATCAGTGGAGCTTTCATCCACATACATGTCTTTCTTTTTATCTGCCTTCACCATCTTCTCCTGCTTCCTCTTTTGACTGCCATGGATGGCTTCATTCCATAAAAGAGAAATTGAGTTGCAAATACTATATCTCTTACCTTCTATTGAAGCCCGCCTGCAGCAGCTTTCCCATGTTCTTTCAGATATGGTGCATTCACTATTATGATGAAAAAAATACATACAGCATTATTTATGAGGATTCTAGATGAATAATTAATAGGCATTCCCTATAATTATGATGATTCAAGGTGATGACAAAGTAATTGAGATTCCCAACCAATTTAATATACTAGATTTAGTTAGAGATGGAAATAATTTAAAACTAAAAGCAAGAATAACACAGTTGTAGGAAGCGTTAAAATTGTTTATAAAATGTATACTTATAATATGCTACCATGCTGTATCCCATTATAGAAACACTGAACTTGCTTACCATTCAGCTTCAACGACAATAGTGACTGGCATCTCTATTAGACCTGTTTAAGAGTTTTATTAAAAATAAGGATTTACAGAACATGACAGTGGACAGTTACAGTTCTAAATATGATACAAATATCAAAAATATTAAGATTATGGCTATAAAAAACATAACGAAGCCCACAAGAATAAAAAATATGCAGTTACTTTTAAAGAATTTTAGTTTTATTTTAAATTTATAAAAGAAATGGGCTTCTGTTTTTATCGTAGAACAGTTCCATTAGATTAAAACAAATGCAGTCAGAGGATTTAAATGATTTTTTCATTGAAAAAATATAGTAGCTAGGCCTATTAAATCTGTGTTATAATTGAGAGGAAGGTTTGAAAAACAATTATATTGTTAAAAAGCACCAGTCCAATCAAATCAGAAGCAATATCTATAGTAAAATGGATTGTAAAAATTTGATATCATCAATTTATATTTAATATATTAGGTAATTGTGGAATTTAAGACATTAAAAAAAGTTCACTGTCAAATTTAGAAACATTTCAAAATAATGTGATAATTTATTTATTTTTATCAAAGATTTTATATCATCCATGAATTTGTTTTGCTACTTCATACAGAAGCATGAGCCTGTGCTGATATCTCTTTGACTGAGTGTCAAGTGTTGAGTTGTATCCATAACATCAAAGTCATTTAAGACAGAATCTCCACCTCATTCCTTAATCATACTTTTCAAGGTTTGAAATAGATGACGTAATCAAGAAACATACCATCATTCTCACCAATTATTCTCAATCAACTGAACCACAACCCTAATAATTATTTATATATAATTTCTCATTTAAAATTTCTTACTTACACTTAATTTTTTTTTTAATTTAAAAATCCAAATACATGTTTAAAAAGAGTCTTTAATTATTCTTAATGATACCTGTTGAAACTTTCTATCCAGCCCCTTAACATAAAACAGGCCTCAAACCGTCAAATCTCAGGCCTTAACGATGCGTCACTGTATATTCAGTTTCCTCTTTTTCACGCTTTCAGCTGCCAGACTGCCATTTGAATTTTGTAGGTGTAATTTTAAAATTCCAAACTGTAAAGGTGGCGTACAAGAAAACGACGCAAGACTGTTTATAAAGTGGAGGCGCCGTATAATAATTAAAGAGTTGAAAACACTTCAATAAAATAAATGTGAAGAGACAGGTATCCAGAGAAATATCTATTTATAATTAGAAACGACACTGGACTGGCCTGGATAATGACGCACTTTTTTTTGGCCATTGAAGAGGAACACAAGGATCCGTAACAGGTTGGATAAGTAGACATCTAATCAAAGATACAGGTATTAAATAAGGAGACATGGGCAAGTCATCTTTCTCTGCGTAACTGCTTTTTTCTCACTGTTGCAATGATGCTTACATAATACAGTGGCCATTAAATAAGCAACATACCTGTTCGAGTCCTGGGCCCTTCTGCTGCTAAAATATTTTCAACCGTTCCCTCCTACTCAGCGTAGAATCTGTTTTTAATAGATTTGTATCAAAGATAAACTGTTTAAATGTATTTTAAATTAGCTTTAAAAAAAAATTACAATTGTTGATCTTTTTTAAATAAAAAGAAGGATAAAAATTTATTAAATTAAAAGCAAGAGTATACAAATTACCATTGCCAACCCCTCTAAGAGGGGACCATCCAACCCAAACAACCAAATCAAGAGAGGCCATACAAGACCAAAGCCAATGAAAATTCCCCAAGACCACCACCTACAAAGGCCTATCCTCAAGAATCAAATCCTTTTGAGAACACTTTGAAGGTAAATGTTCTCAGCTATCAAACCTCCAATCTCCCATAAACTCTGAAGCCTATTTAGCCAAATAATCAACCACTCTATTCCACTCTCGGGGGATGTGGACAAGTCAGACATCATCCAAAGAATTGTTGAACTAATGAATTTGGCACACCACTGACCCCAACTGCTAATTAGCATCACCAATATCCCGCCTATTCAGCATATTATTCAGGATATGAGAATCCGATTCACAAATATTTCTGCTCTAGCCCAAAGCAGATCCCCTTTCCAAAGTCATAAGAATAGCTTGAGCTTCCATAAGATTATTAGATTGGTGCCCTTGGAAGAGGGAGAAGAAGAACAGGGCATCACTAGAACAATCTCTTCCAACACCTCAAACTCTAGCAAGCCCAAGATTTCCCCTGAAAGAACCATCAGTGTTGATCTTGAAAACACCAGTAGGAGGAGGGGACCATCTCCTCTCATGTTGGGTTTTTGTTTGTGTTTGAAGCCCCCTTAACAGGGTAGGGACTTGACCACCCCCAAAGATGAAAAGTTTGCGCATTAGGTCCACCTCACTGTGCTCAAAAGGGGTATCGATCACACATTTAGCTTGGATAGTTTCTTGGATCATTCCCAACATTCTTTGCCATAGTTGCTACACTCCCAACTACTACCCCTGGAAGATCATACGGTTCCTTTTGAGCCAAGCCTACCAAATTATACAAGAAGGCCCAATATTGCACGCCACCTGAAGGAAGAAGCTCTTAGCTGGTGACCTTCCTAGACTTATCCAAAACTCAACAAGAGAAGAGGCATGCACATAAGCTTGCTTCCAAACATCTCACCAATGGTGCCAAATGGTCCGCAAGAAAGAACACTGAAAAAATAAATATGAAATAGTCACCTCATTATTGGCACATATGAAGCAGATAGAAGGTCCTTGGAAACCTTGCTTGCAAAGATTGTCCCATGTGAGGCATCTATTTCGAGCAACAAGCTGAATGGAAAAATACATTTTGGCCAAGCATACTTACTCCACACCTATTTCCACCAAGGGACTTCGCCACCACCATATTTCTACCTGTCCAAAATTCGATAGCTAAAGGCCACCAAGTAAACCCCTCTTGGATCCAAGCCCCAATATCACTAGTCCACAAAGAGTTGCAATTCCTATTAGCAAGAATACGAACCAACTCCTCTTGATCCGCCTCAGCTCCACCCAGCGGCCAAACTGAAGGGTCCTTCCACTTAAACACTTCCACCTTACCCAACTTTCTGCTCAACTTGAAATTTTCCACCATGGACCATCCAGTAGCCAAAAAAGCTTGACACAAAGGCTGCAAATGTGGATATGTGGAAAATAAAGGGGGGCACCCATCCCAAGAGTCAAACCAAAATAGGGCCTTGGACCCCTTATTACATATTCAAAACAAACCTTGTTGAATAAGTTTATTACCTCTCTTAAGAGTTTCCCAAATCATAGAACCCTTCTTGATAAGTTGACTCTATGCATATTATCACTTTCCACCCCTCCCAAACATTTAAAAGTGAGGATCTTGGCCCAAGCTTAATCCTGGCTAGAGCACCAATGCCAATACAATTTAGCAACCAATGCTTGCCGCATGAGAGAAGCTTGCCTCAAACCAAGGCCACTTTCCTGCTTCAGTCTACAAATATCCTCCCACTTCACCAAAGTCCACTTAGTGGAGTCGAGGTTACCTGCCCACGAAAATTGTCTAGACAAGGCATCCAACTCCCTCACAAAACTTGCCAAAGCCAAATGAACCATACATCTACAAATTGGAAGAGCATGCACCACAAATTTCAACAACACTACTCTACCTGCAAAAGATCGCCACTTGAGACTCCAATGGTTGACTTTTCCACAAAACTTATCAATAACAGTCTGTCAAGACCCTCTAGGAAGGGGGCCCACAGAAAGGGGGATACCAAGATAGACAAAGGGAAACTCCCCAATTTAGAATTTGAGGGTCCTAACAATTATGGACTGAATACTAGTAGAGGTGATGAAGAAGAAAATAAAAGACAGCTTTATTAATTCTTTGCCCTAAAGCTATGAGATAAATATCTAAGACTCTCCTATGATTAACAACTTCACTGATTTTGGCTACCCCAACCAACATTGTGTCATCCACAAACTGTAAGTGGGACTGGACAACCAAATTATTATCCCATTTCCAACCATGAATCAACCCCTACCTAACTTGATATTTTAAAAACCTCCCCAGGCCTTCAACCAATAAAATAAATAAACACAGTGGCAAAGGATCCCCTTGATGAAGACCTTGCAAAGTACCAAAAAGACGTGAAGGCTCATTGTTAATTAACACAAAGTAAGAAGCTGAAGTAACACAACTCATTACCCACTCAACCCAGTCAGAACCAAACCCAAAAGACAAAGGACTTTATGAAGAAAGGACCATTTAACATAGTCATAAACTTTGGCCATTTTCAAATTGATGAACATAGAATTTTTATTCGACTTCTCCATGGAGTGAATGGTCTTAGCAGTAATAATCATCCCATCAAGAATTTTACTTCCAATAACAAAACCACCTTGCTCCTCATAAATAAATTTGCCAAGCTAGGGCTTGAGTATCTCAACAATTAAGTTAGTAATAATTTTGTGCACCACGTTGCATAGGGCAATAAGCCTAAACATATCCAAGGAGTTATCCCCCTCTTTCTTGGGGATGAGCATTACAAACGTGGAGTTCATATCTCTCAGTATCTGCTTATTTCTATGTGAATCCTAAACTACCTCCAACAAGTCATACTTGATAATCTCCCAAAACTCCTAATAGAATTCAATAGGAAAACTATCAAGACCTGGGGATTTCCCTTTTCTTATCTGGAACACCACCTTGTTTACCTCATCAAAATTATGGGGATGATAAGCATTTCATTAATCTCAACAAGAACACTTGAAGGGATGCAATCTAAAACAAGGTTATCCTCCACTGCCACAATAGCAGAGACATCCTTAAATAGAGTTTAGAAATACTAGATAGCCTCATTGGAGATATCTTCGAAAGAAGACAAATGAGCTCCCTAAGGAGTCACAAGCGAATAGAGAAAATTCACATGTCTCCTAGCCTTAACTGAGTTGAAGAAGGCAATGATTTTATCCCCCACATGCATCCAATCAATATGTGACTTTTGTTTCCAAAAAAAATCCTCACACAACTCCCATTTTGAATGATTCTCTTCTTCAAAAGGCCCCTTAGAAAAACCATGATCTCTATTTTGCTTGGTGATGCTCTCGACTCTTTTTTGGGCTATCGATTTAGCCAAATAAATATTTCCAAAAATTCATTTGTTCCACTTCTTAAGCTAATACTTCACATACTAAAGCCTTTTAACAAAGGAGTACATAGTTGTTTCATGGCTAGGCATATCCTAACTCCACCAATTAGTCACAAGATCTTGAAAAGAAGGCTCACAGAGCCACATCAACTAAAATTTAAAAGAGGGGTTATTAGCCATACCAAACCTTGTTGTTGAGAGAATGATAGGTCAATGATCTGAACCCCTTCAACCCAAAATTTTAGGCATGGTAGTCCACTTGTAGCCAATCCAATATAACTCAAGACCAGGAACCTATCCCATCTTTCAGAGATAGAATTGTCACCTACCTCCTATTGCTCTAGGTAAAAACACCATTCCTTGGATTGATATCGATCAAGTTTAAGGAAAGTATATTATCCTTAAACAAAGTAGATGTAGCCTCCAATCTATCAACACCCCCTCTTTTTTTTTCCTTCATGAATAGAATAGCATTGAAGTCACTTGCCATGATCCAAGGAAAAAGAAGAGCTAAGGATTGCACAAAATGGATGTGAGCCCAAAGACGAACTTTACCTACATAATCAATCGAGGCATACACATTGGTGAGGAGGATGACTTCTCCAAACTCAATGCTGGAAGTAACCAATGGCATCGAATGCCTACTCAAAATCCACCAGAAGGGGCTAATTTTGTGAAGATCCCTCAAGCAAGCAATCCCACCACCACTACCTTGAAGACCAATGTACTGGCATTGATCTCTCACCGCAATTTAGTAGCAATATTCATCATTCCTTCCACTACCAATTTAGACTCTTGAATAAATATAACATTAATTAAGAGAATGTTCTTTGATCAAGTCACGAACAACCTTTTGTCTAGGGATGTTCAACCCCTCACATTCCATGAAAGGATAGTTATTTTTTAGGGTGAGAGAAGTGAGAATCAATAGTCTTAACAGACCCTGATTCCACTAAATTTCCCCCCATTATCTTTAACTTATCTTGGTCCTTCTTCCAATCAATTTAAGAGGACTTATCTAAACCTCCCTTTTAAATAATTTTTTCCTACATCCCTAACAAGGTTGAAACTTTACCACCTTTCCTAGGGACAAGAGAGCACATATCCGATGACTACAAATTAGGAATCGCCACCATATCACCAACAGCCTCAATACCTTCGAGTTGATCTACTACATTAAGATCCTCATGCCCTTCATCTGTGCCCATTTGTAAAGAATTGAGAGCACCAAGAAGCCTATTCAGACTGACTACCTCCCTAGCCATCAGATGCTCATCACACGCAAGACCTTCCCCACTAAACAACATATCAGGAGCCCCCACCTGCTTATCCAAGGCCTCTAGAGCCTCAAATCTATTGAATGTCTCCTCACCCTATTTATCCTTAAGGATACTTTTCAATCCTCTACCTTTGGTGTGTGGTTTCACTTAAAAAAAACCCCTCCTTATCTGGAACACCTTCATCCATCAGGGCTTTCCCCTTATTCATCCTGTGCCCCAAACTAGGGGCATTGGTTGATGTACCATTGGAAGATTAGCTGACCAAGGAATTTTTTGGGAATTTCTTCTACAAATGACCATACTCATGGCAAACACGACACCAAAAAGTGAGAGCCTCATAATCTAGCTATTGAATCCATGAGAGATACCCCAAGAAAATTTCTAGAGAATATGAAAGAGGGTTATTCAAATCAATCTCAATATAAATGTAGGCACAAGAGATTACCTTTTTATCCAAAGTCTATTGTGACAGGCCAATCAGCTTGCCCAACAAGAGATCAATCATGTACAAGCTATCATTAGTCCAAAAATCCAACGAGAGCCACGAGAGACACACCCAAACTAGAACCCTTGAAGGCATCTCCTCAAATGGATTAAAACCAACATGTCATGGATTAATGAATAAGCCAACCTAGTTGTAAAAGTAAGGACTCCCTTCAAAGACCCTATTACGATCCATCAGACACGAAAACACCATCACAAAGTAGTTGTTAACAACCATCATAACCTCCATGTCACCTTCTAGATTCCAAACCTTACGAGTCCACAAATCCAGAAAAGGAAGAGAAACTTGAATGCCCATAAATTTAGATACCAATGCATGGTTCAACAGGTAGCTTACATATTTAGCCATTGATTTTGGTTGTATAAATAACACCAGACAATTTTTTTTCTCTCAAGGCATCCATTTACTTTGGGAATTTAGGGACCTCCATTCAGCGTAGGACCCTCCCCTTGCATGGCACTATTCAAGAAGTTAAAAGCATTGGAATGCTTAGCGTAAGGATGAGATAACCCAACCACTGCATCATGAAAATAACCATTCTAAAAAACCCTTGAGCCACTTGCCATAACCACACCACAAAAAAAAAAAGCACCAAAAATTGACAGAGGAGAGGGGGCCCTAACAACACCCCCACACCAAACCCACCCTTGCCAGATATCCAACAAAACCCACCCAATTGCAAGAAAATCCCCCACACACTGCACCTACACAACACAAACTCCACCAAAACTAACGTCGAAACCAACACCCCCTTCACTCCATGCATGCAAATCCAAACACGATCATGCAGGCTGCAACTTGCTACTATTCACGAACATAGGCCAAGTGCTATGATAAAAACCTCATTGTCATCCTTGCCATACAAGTCTCATTATTGATCTTATTTATAGTAGGAAATGAAATTAATTCGTCAATAATATTATATAATTATTAATTATTTTAGGGCCATATCACCAATTTTTGATCACTAACATTAATTTTATTTATAATCAAATGGTTGGGGTTGTATTCCATGAGTTAAAATATATCCATGGGGCTCCAATTCTTGTCGAGCCAAAAATTGTATTTGGGTCATTGAAGATTTATAGTCTAACGGCTGGGATTAAATTCCATGGGTCACAATGTACTTGCAAAGCTCCAATGCCCATGGGGCCAAAAATAGAACCCAAATTATTAGATTATAAATAAAATCAACGGTGGTGAAAAATAATTTAGGCCAAATTTACAATATTAAATGTTTGATTTAAAATATTAATTAAGGAATTATAGACACAAGCAATACACCTTAAACTAGTCAATCATTGTCACCCTCACGCCCTTATTTTTCCATAGGAATTTAATTTTTTTTAAAGGAAGGACTCACCATGGTAATTAATACATTTGCTTATTTTTCACACAAAAAAGAAATAATATCTAATAGAATTTAAAAAAAAAAAAAAATCTATTTTTCAAGATTTTATATCTTTTTTTAGGAGGGGTTTCTTAAACTTATCATTGTTATCAATCACTACTTTTTTTTTAGAGTCATAGTTTTTAGTGCATTTAGGAATCAACTTTGAACATTGAAGAGATGTTAGAGAACTTGTAGCTTTGTCCAATCCTTTCTTCACTATTTTCTAAACTTTGTTGGTTGTGTTTACACTAGCCATCCTTTGTTTGAAATCTACAAAGTTGATGTGTCCCAGATCAATGTTTGAATTTTTTCCATATCCTAACATGATATTTCACTTTGGAGTAAATCCTTTAAACTCATACTGCATAGCATTGGCTTTGTAAGTCATGTAATGCCTCGAGCTGACAAGCTTAGAACAAACCTTATAGGACAATTTTTTTTTTGAAATAACTACAACAACACCTATAATGCAACAATGGCATGTCATGCTTGCACAATAATGTTCACACAAGTGTTGTAACAACACAATGACAAGAACAACAAGCCAACATAACCATTACATAATCAAGGTGGCAACAAGGAAAGACTAACCAATTGTGGGTTAAAATCCACCGCAATGAGCTTATGAGAGAGAAAGAGGTCAACACCTACATGATGATCAATTACCTAACCACAATCATGTTCCCTTGTAACACCACATCAGAATAGGTGAGGGAAACATCAACCTCCAATCCTCATCCAAGAATACTAAACAACCCTAAACATAGAGGAAAACCTCCACAAAAGGTACAACTCACCACAAACACATGAATGATGACAAGTCACTTCTTGGCAACCTCACACTTCCCAAGACATCTCATTGCAACACGACAACACATAAGAGGAAGAAGAACTCCACAACACGCCATGGCCTATGAGGATTTTTGAAGATGAAAACAAGGCCAACTATGAGGGATTACAACCTTCTCTAGCCTTCACAAGACTAGAAGAACAATCTCCCCTAACCTTAGGTTTGACAACTGGGTCCCTTTCAGAAGGTTGCATACAAAATAATGCAAGAAATGAAATAAGTCCTCATTGATGACACTTGAGAACTAGTTCAAAACACTACTAGTACCTAAGATTATGGTGAACAACTCTTTTTTGCTCAATTTTTTTCAAACAAAGTCTCAAAAACACAAGAAAAGGTCAAGTTTAGAGCTGGAATTTTTTTGACTAGGTTTTAAAGGTTCAAACAACCAAAACAATTGAAATGAAAAAATGTCAAGGCATAAAAATTATTTGACAAGGGAATAGAGGTTAGAAAACCTATACCTATTAGTGGTTAAGAGGATTTACTCTCTAGTTTTTGTATGGGGACAAGGTTGCCCCAACACAACCAAAATTTTGTTTTTTGGCATACAAAATCAAGCCACCCCTAAATACCAAGGAAACCCACCATGCCACTAGGCTGCCTCACCTACTACTAGGTCACCCTAGCATGCTACCAATCTACCTCACCTACTACTAGGTCACCTTAGCATGCTACCAATCTACCTCACTTACTACCAGGTTGCCCCAATATATTACCAAGGTTCCCTAGCAATGTTAGGCAATTTTTTGAAGGGTTGGTTTAACATAGTGTTTAATAAGGTCGCCTAGGTGTAGGTCTAGGCCACCCAACTGTGAAATTTGACACTAAGGTTCATTTTCAGAACCAAATTATATATTCCTATATTTTTTTAGCATTTAAATATCATGATAAAGATAAGTAATAAGATATCATACTCAGTACCAACACTGAGACATGCAAATGATCAAAATATTTCTTTCTTCTACAAAATTACATCCATCTCCAAAGAGAGGTTCTAAATCAATAATTTGCAATATAAATGAATGATATATATCTATCTGCATGAATTAAACTTTAAATTACATGATTCCATGTTCTTCCTTGATCCACAAACATCTGATCCCCAACGGTGGTTCCACGTCACCCAAACTTGTGGAATCGAAAGGATCCACTCCCATCATGCTAAGAGATAGTCACATGGGACACAATCACAACACTCATGTCAAACACATGAGGATATGGATTACACTCACACCATACATGATGAAAACACTCCACCAAGACACCATATATTAGCAATCATTCAAATCACATAAAGCATACAATACATATCATCACATGGTACATTCACAATGGTATAATGCAACCACATTAGGAAAAATCACCAATGTCACATCACAAATCTATATTGTGATAACTCACCAATGTCATACAAGCATCATCCTTGGGAAAAATCACCAAGGGAATAACATAAAAGTTGCATGGAAGGTAGTTATCATCTTTCAAGTGCTACTCAACTACACCAAGGTTAAATTTTAGAGAGTGAGAGAGGAAGTGTCATCATGGACGCTCACATGGGGCTCAACACTGAACTAAGTACCCTCTTGTATATATGATCATACTTAACCTTACAAGTCTTACACTTCCTGTGTGTATTGTCTTCCTCAATCATCCTTAGCCTATATGAGCACTCAAGGCATGAGAGGGATACCATTATCTTAAACTTAGTTTATTACTCTATTTTCACTAATTATCACTTATTATTAAGCAACTCCCCACACTATGATTTTCTACTTGCCACTTTGGTCTAGTTTCACGTTAGGAGCCACTCCCATCACCCTCTCTAACACTTAGACCTCAAGTTCATCACACCCTCCAACAAGTGTGGCACGAAAACCAATACAAAAATATATTTTTCCCAAATTCAATGACACTTTCCCACAATGCATATTATCATGTTCCATGAGGTTCCATATTTTCAAAACATCCAAATTCATTCATTTTCATACAAAACTTTCAAATTTTCCAATATTTTCACAATGCAAAAACTATGAAATTTCCCAAATTCACCATGGAAATTCGTCAAAATTTAAAATTTTCAAAATCAAAATTCTAACAATACCCTTTGGTGGAAAATATGCCCAACACCCCTCTTAAGCTATAAATAGACAATTTTCTCATTTCCCAAAAAATTGGGCATGGTAACCCCACCATTTAAAAGAATAATAATTTTAAATAAAACAATTAATTTAAGAATCTAAATTTCCAAATGAAGTAAGTTGGGAGGATTCAACACTCCCCTAGTCATTCTCCTACAAACAAATTCAAAGAAAAAAGATCAAATGAATTAAAAATAATGAAAATACCTCAGTACCCTCCAAAATTTGAAATGTAAAATTTGTCAAGCACACCAAATGAGGACTCTTGAAAAGCAACAAGAACAATCCCCTCCAAAATCCTATTCCAACAAATTCGACCTCGTCAAATTTTGATAACAAACACACTCCCTATCAACAATTTTCCAAATTGCTTCAACAAAAAATTTCTCTCCCAATATTTTCACAATTTCAAACACATAAAAACAAAATTTAGAAAGATTTTTCCCCTGTTTACCCATTTCAAAACTCAATTAAAAATTCATATTTCTATTTTGGAATTCAAAATTCCCTCATTCTCTCTTAAAATCAATTTTATCATTTCAATCCATTTAAAAACATCATTTTACATATATTTAACCATTAAATCCATATAAACACAATTTCATTTAAATTTACGAAATCCAAAATTCAAAGAGGATGATTAAATCAAATACAATTTGTAATTCCCAACCCACTAATTTTTTTGTAATAAATTAAGAAATGGCTTATTCATTTCCACTCTCATTCTATTTTCCCATTTTTTCTTGAAACACGAAGGATGTTTTTTTTTTAATTATTATTATTATTATTTTTATTAGACTGCAGGAATCGGGTAGCACAACCCCCTATAAACTGTAGTGCACCTGGTAAAATTTTTAATGTGACCGGCGGCGCTGGCACGACACGCCCTTTGGTACCACGGGAGTGGGGGAAACTAGACCTCGTGACCAACCTCCTGCAACAGGAAAGATTTAGCCAACCGAGCTAGGGCCCCAACCCCAACACGAAGGATGTTTTAATAATAAATAAAATAATCATTTAAATTCCTAATATTTCTTTTATGGAAAATTGCAAAATTCAAGCTATCAATTAAATCAAACATTTATTGTTCACAACATATAGGGATTTCAAAATAACTCCTAAATCAGATATGGGTTCACATAGGTCAACATGACACATATCATACTCGATTTGAGTACAATAGGAGAATAGAAAGGAAGGGGCACAATGTGACATCTCCAAATTAACCACCGTTGGGGAATAACTCAAACCTGTGTAGTCAGGTGGAGAAATAACCCTATACGTGTAGCCATTCAACAAACATCAAGGGTACCTGCTTAATGTATATATAGCTAAAGCACATCATAATCACCCTATGGGGTCCAATAGCATAAATCATAAATAACATATATTCATCTGTCATACAAATCATTTATGAAATATCAATAACTAGAATCACATTTAACCACAACATGAATAATGCATAGTTCACTAAACTAAAGAAAATTAATATATCCAAGCATATAAATATGCAAAATGCCAACAACCAACATGTTGAGGAACATCATCCTTAAAATGTGACATTTCACACACACACACACCATTCAAAGTCATAAAAGAATCACTGCAGAAATCACAAGAAAACAATGAAGCCAAAACACTGATCTCACATTAACAAGAAGCAAATGAGAAGGGTACTACAAGTCATCTATATTTGTAATTCCAAATTAAACCTGGATCTATTACTAAATTCATTTTAATCTTGATTGTTTACCATTCGTGATAATCTACATTGGAATTATAATTTTAGTAGCCAAGAACAAAGTGTAGTTTAATTATGTATCATATTTCTACCAAATAGAAAACAAAGTTGGAAGTGAAATCTCGTGAATAAGATTATGTTCAAATTAAAAATGAATCTCCACTAAAGTGTGGGACTTAGGTGTGAATGCAATGAAACTTATTTTGTGAGGGTTTTTCTAGGACATTGTTCTTCTATGAGGAACTCTAGAAAATAGTATTTACATGAATCAAATTAGGGTTCTCATACAAGAAAACTTATTGAAAAGTTTTTGGTTTATCCTCATTGATTTTCCCTTTGTTTTCATTATGCTCATCTTTAATTGTCTTGTCCAATCATCTTTGTCTAAATTTAGGGTTTCAAAGCTAGTTTTTCCCTAGTAGTGCCCATATTATCATCTTGCTCAAATTTTGAAGAATTATGTAAGTGTGGAGATGAAATTTTCCCTTCTACCATAAAATTCCTATCTTTCTAATTTAGATCTTTTCATTCTGGCAAACTAAATTTCTCTGAAAGGACACTATTTTCCAATTGATTTCAAATTCACTTGTGATTATTATCAATGGTTACATAGTCAATCTTTCCTTGCTTTATTTCGCACTTTATTCTATAGCAATGTCAATCACTTTTCAAATTCATTCTTTTTCTTTCTTAGTGAATTTATGGAGCTCTAAATTTTGCACAAATGCGATAAGGTGTGGATTAATTCATTGAAATTCTTGCTATAATTTGGAATCAATGGTTGGAGGAAATGAAATTCAATGCACCAAGAATGTAAGTATATAGTTAATGTTCAACATGAGAAAGAGATTTGTAGAATTTTGCCTTGAAAGTGAACTAAAGTTTTTAATGTTTAAAAATGTCCAAATGAAAGCTTTTGCCTACACCTTTAGAGCTATTTCTTCTTTTCATGAGAATTTCATGTGAAGTGAAGTCTAAATGTTGCTTGGAATTTTACTTCAATTTCATATCATATTTTCACCCAAGGGAGCGTTACTACTGAAATGAAGTGAAGCTCCATATGTAATTGAAGTTTGATAGAGGCTTGAAACTCTACCTATTGACTTTTCAACTCTTTCAGGGAAATTGATGTGAAGTGAACATTTTGTTGAAGCTTAATGTTCACTTCAAATGGACATTGAATCTCCACCAAGGAATAGTCTCTCTTTTCTAAATCATTGGTAGGAAAGTTAAAGTGAACTAAAGTTTTTTTTTATGAGTGCAAGTTCAATTTAGTTGGGGCTCAAATTTCTACCATTTGACTTTTCAACACTTGTAGAAAATGGAAAGTAAAGTGAAGTGAACCTTTCTTATGTTCATTAAGGCATCAATTTTTTGGTTGAAATTAATATGAAATTTTAATGTTATTTATCATTTGAAGGATTAGTACCTCATCTAAACATTATGAATGAACTGAATATCAAGTTCACTTGGATAAGAAAACTTTGCAACTTATTTCTCTCTTTAAACATCTCATGATATTCTTCCAAAAGAGGCTTGTCATCATTTTGAGTGTTATACAAAAATACGATGATATTATAGTCATTTAATTTTTAGATTTTGACCCATTTTAGAACTTGGAACTTGTTGAAAATGGGAACAAACCAAGGCCAAAAAGGGGGTCCTCTTTTTTTCAAAAGCCAAATGGGGTGTGTTGTAGATGCACAACAAGTTGCTAAGAAGTTTCATCATTATAATCTATTGCAAAATCATATGAGGGGAAAACAAATCATGTTTATCATCCTTGAGCAAACATCTTTGACTTATTGATTAGGTAAATCACTATGAGTATAAAGTATACCAATGTATCAATAGACAATGGATTAGTAGGTGTACGCATGATATTATCAAAGGATATGGGTGGAGGAAAATAATGAGATGTAAGGAGGGCATATGCATCATTACTTTTAACAACATCATGAGTAATCTAAATGGATGGAGCCTCATCATATAAATCATCATCCCTAGATGTATCAATATAATAGAGATGTAAATTTAAAAGTGATTTGCTATAACACGCCATAAGTGAAGTATCATCAACAATCATATTGACAAAGGTGACACGTTGTCTTTAGGATGAAGGAAAATGCATCCATGGCTAATATTTTTAACAATGACAAGTTCAGAAGGACATAATGGTAAGCTGAAAATTAATGAAAGGTTTACTTTCTAGATAAGGCAATATATGTATAAGGGAGAATTAGATCTATAAAAATTATGGGAAAATTAAATCAAAGAATTGGAAAATTGGAAAATAAAAGAAGGATGCTTAGGGTAGAACCCTTTGTTGGGATCCAAATTGTAGGTTTACCAAAATGTAGAGAAAATATAGAACACCTTATAATTAATTTAGATAGACAAGTTTAATCTATATCAATAATATAATTATACCTTAAATTAATGAGTTTAGGTGGACAATTAGAATGATAAATAAAAGATGTGATTAGAGAGCTTATACAATTTTACATGTTAGATTTATTTCAAGTCCACCAAAATGTAGGGAAAATAAAGAAAATCCGATGCTTTAATTTAGATAAAATAGTTTAATGATAAATCAATAAGAGAGATTAGACTTTAAATTGTTGAGTTGTAGCATATAATTGAAAAGATAAGTGAAACAAGTGATTAGAGAGCTTACCTAATTTTTGGTTTGAAGTTGATCTTGATTGCTTTGATTTGTTGGGATGTTGTGCCAAAGTTCTAGAAAATAATTTTTTGCTCTAAATCTTTGATCACATGCTTGTGACAAATGAATTCTTAATTTTTTGGTTCGATGAATTGACACTTTTCCTTGGCACAATATTATTGTCCACTATAGAGTTTCAGCTATAAGGCTTGCAAACATGTTCATCAATGTGTACACCTCCTTTTAAAAGTGAGCAATGTTGAGAAGTACCTTTAGGGGTATGTTGTTAACATAGGAAAATGTGATTGACTTATTTGATGACAATCAAACCAAAGGTTAATCTAACAATATTGAAATAGAGAAAAATAAAGAATGTTAAATGTTGAATAATTGGTACTAAGCAAATAAGATTGTGCTAAGATTAGACCCAAGACTAATATAAATTTATGATTCTATGGCATGTGTTATTTTGATGATTAAGATGACCCAAATTGATATCTTTATATATAAATCCTAAGTACACAATTCAAAATGTTTGGTACACAAGTTGGAGGGTAACTAATCTTAACCATTATTAGGTACTTTCCCTTAAAAGCAATAGATTTGAAATTTGGAATTAAAAAATTAGACCCCACACAATTGTATTGAAAAAAAAGGATGTAGGTGCAGTCTAATCTAGAGAGGCAGAAACATTGAATTTAGCATAAGAAAATATATTTTTTGATTTAAAATCAGTTAATATCCTAAACAAACCAACTTAAATACTAAAACTATAAATTTACATCACCTATATAAAATATTATAAATTAAAAAATAAAAACATGCTAAAGGGTTGTAGTTCAATCGATTGAGCACAAATGTTGAAGATGATGGTATGTGATAAAGAAGTCATCCACCAAGGTTCAAACCCCTAGAAGTGTGTTCGAACCAAGTTTGACACTTAAATGAATTTGATGTACAAGACCCCTTGCACATGATTGTTTAAGCTAAGTATACCTCTATTATATTGTGAAGGGGAAAAATAGAGTAGACCCAAATGCATAAACAAGAGGATCTACCACTTATTTTTCTAGGTCCCTAAACACCTCAAATTATTTTAAATAAGATGCCAATAACAACCAAAAATAAGATCTTTGGGAGGTGTCAAAATTAAGGCCTAAATTAGAATTAAAAAGGGGTTAATAACTCCAATTAACAACAATTAATTAAGACCACCTAGATAAGTGTGAAAGTGTTTTAAAACACTTCACAACACTTAAACACGACACATTGTATGCACATTTTTATTGAAAAGGGACTCATAAGGCTTAATTAAACAAATACATCCTAGAAACGTGTGAAAGTGTGTTACAACACTTCACAACACCCTTGCAAAGAATCAATCAATGCATGTTTTAATCAAACAAGGGTCTTGGAATAGTGTGAGTATCTACAACACATTACAACACCACTCCAAGACATCGTTAATTCAACTTTAATGTCAATTATAAAACCAAGCAAGGAAAAATGCTTACTTTTTCTGTTACTACATATATAATGACAGAGTTGCCAACATCTATGTAATATGTCTACTTCTATTAAAAAAAAAGAACTCTTCTTCTTTACACAAATCGGATGTACAAGACCCCTTGCACATGATTCTTTAACCAAAGGATATATTTGTTATATATTGACAAAGTTGCCAACATTGTGTAATATGTCTACTTCTATTTAAAAAAAACACTTTTTTTCTTTACACAAATTGTGTTGCAAGCTAAATAGGCTTAATCTTGGGAAAACTCCATGCCTAAGCATACTTGACTTGGAGAAGTTTTGAGATGGGTGACCTCGGAGGAAGACCCAATGCTTCACCTCTATTAGCATCACCTAGATGCAATGAGTGCTAAGTGGACTATTCATTATCATGAGAGATGGATGCACCCTAACTTCGGGCTTCTAATTATCCTACATGGAAATTTCAAATCACTCCCAATTTTTTACAGCAGCTTACTTGGCAAGTCCCCTACTTATAACTAAGGTTTCAAGGCCACATCATCAAATATGATGCCACATCAACATGCTTTTTGTCAAGGTGTCCAAAAAGGCCCCCAAAAAAAGTGAGACCAATACTTGTGCATTCACAGCATGTTTAATTGAGCGCTGATGTGGAATCACATGATTGGTTGCTTTTTAGATCAAAAGAATACATTTTGTTTAATTATGGGTAGTCATCATCAACACTAACAGCTTTAAAATCACAACTATTGATCTAATATTTATAATAAAAATATTGAGCATTATATAAACAACTACTATCACAACTATTGAAACCAGGTACTGGGTCCTCTCCCCTACGATGTTGTGCACAAGAGAAAAAATACGAATCTAATAGCTTTGCTATGAACTTTTCCGACTATGGAAGGCATCCACAAGAAATTACAGCCGTCGTTAATTATTATATGCAGCTTTTTTAATAAATAAGCTGCAAATTACAGATCGGTAGCAATGGAGTGGAAGAAACAACAGCACGCGGAAGATGGCAGTTGCAGACCCGTGCATTATAATTCATGTCCGAAGTCTGAATCGCAGCGAAACCAAGTCATATGAAATGCCTTTCGCTTCAGCCTTTTCGCCTGTCACACTAAAAGCTTTTGACAGGAAACTGCAAACCGTACTTCATTTTTTTCTGATAAGCTAAATGCGTGGGAGGGAGAAGCGAAGAGAAGATAGGAATGAATGAATGTGGCTGCAGAGTGCAGGCATATAGATCTTCAAAGATCCCCCACGTTTGACGGACTCTTTTCACATCGTTACCAAGGTGCAACCTTCTCACCTACTGCAAATAATTTTACAGCTCACCCATTCGTGCATTCCGGTCCGGTGCATAAATGGTTTTTCCTTGCTCAGTCCTGTCCCGTATAGAGTTTCAACTTGGAGACAACTTCGGGACTTGATAAACCAGTTTTAGACAGCTGAACTGCAACTAAGATTCATGTGATTTTTTAATGTGGTGTGTATTTCTATGGTGTTCCCCTTCATATATTAAAGTGCTCTACCTTTCAATTGGCTGGGTGAGGGGGCGGTCAAGAGTAAGGCTAAGCTTCATAGATGTCTTTATGGGTATTGTCTAGGGCATCCGTTTTACATGTTTTTATTCAATTCATATTAATGGGCATGTTAAAGCCTAACAACAAACAATCAACATTTTGGTAGATACAGAAGTCAACAAATGTTGTTGCTTGCTATTGGACGGCAGTTGAAACCGAGTGAGCTAACCCCAAATGTCTATTTGTATTTCTACATTTTGCTTGTGTGGTCTTTGCTATAGGTTCCTATTTGATTCAGCAGCCACCTTCTTCCCTTTTACATTAGCAAATGAGACAACATGATATCAAATTATCTACAAATTAAAAGCATACTTTCACATCTACCTATGCCTTTTATTTACACGAAACAACATCTTACAAATGAACATAAGAGTCGAACATGGATTTTATGTTAAATTGAAAGGTATTAGCATCAATAGTTTCAACATTGCATGTTGGGTTGTCATTTTTCATAAATTTCTCTTTTCTTTTTGAAGATTTGAAAAGATTGTAAAATTATAATGAATAAGGAAATATTGTAAAAAAAAGGAAAAAAGATAATAGCATCAATTTGAAAAAAAAGGTTAAACTACCTTGCATTATTAAGCTAGGGGAGGGGGGCACATAGTAAGGCAAAGACCAATAGTAGGGATAAAAGTAGTCCTCAATGGGCCCCACAATGGAGCACCTTAATATCCAATTGCAAAACACTTTTTTCAATAAAGTACATAATCTGACAAATCATGTGATGCCACATCAACAAAGCATATTCACATGACTTAGTAACCTACTATTGGATTGTATGTGGTTTTTGAGCTTTTTTGGACACCTAACAAAAAGCATGCTGATGTGGCATCATATTTGATGATGTGACCCTAAAAATATTTTTTTAAAGCATGTGAGTAGCCAAATAAACTATTGTACAAAATTGGGACTGATTTGAAATTATATAGTATGAAATTTAAAAACCCAGAGCTAGGATGCCCTACTATGGGCCCCTCTACCCTACCTCACACACAATAAAAGATAATATGGAAAACATATACTTATAGGAAGAGTTAAAGCATTGATAGTTGCATGGATACATTGAATTCATTCCAATCTCATGATGCTTTATGTTTCCAAGTTTTTCAATCTTGAAGTCATGCAAAGTAGAACATGGGAATCATTAACTAAACTTGTACACATGACTATTAAAATTGTTGAAATCATGTGACACTGATAAATATGCATTAAAAATCAAATTTTAAAAAATATTAGATGGACATTGAAATTGTTACAATCAAATGAGAATGACAAATATGAATTCAAATTATATTATCAAAATACAAATTCAAATCACATAATCAAAAATCTATTTTTTAACTTATAAACATAATTTATTATACACATTGTGATAGATAAAAACTTGTTCCAAGATGTTGATTTCATATAAACTAAATCTATTCTTGTAAATCTCTATTAATAGTAGGACAACAAAATTGTTCATAATGTGTAACCCATTTCTTGGGGTCTTCTTGTGGCGAGGGAGGATTAATTCCAAGGATTGGTGGGTTGTTCAATGAATGCATTTGTTGTAATGAACATCTTGTTTTCACATATGCTCTCATAATATCTTCAATCCTTGGTCATAGTATAAACCATAAAAAGTGATCAAACAAAATTATCCACTAGCAACAAAAAAAACTGCCTTTGAAATAATTATCTAACTCATACTACTAGGAGGGGGCATTTTAGGTCCATGGTGTTCCATTTTACAAATGATCCATTTGACAAATACTATCCAAAATGACCAAGACAAGGAAGTTAACTATTTTCAATTATGACATAAAAACTAGTGAATTTCAAACAATTTGGTGGGAGTGGAATGCCGTGACAAATTACATGTCGACTCATATCAATGAAAATTTATTTTTCCACTAGAACAAAATACAAGTCCACCTCCTCTCCAACAATAAAATCATTGGCATCATCCTCTCTGATGAGTGTAGAATATTCCACTATTTTTACCTTATAATTTCCTTTTTATCTGTGTCCCTATCCATATTCCTGTTGCCATTTGCTGAAGGAACCTTAATATTTAATAAAATAAGGAAAATAAATTGGGATTAATGAATTACTGAAAATCATGATAAATCTGATTGTTTTGTGTCCAAATGGCAGGAGATAGTTCGAAAGGGAGTTGAAAGTTGTTGTAAACACAAGGACCTCATAAAATCGATGGAGTGAAATTAGCAAGATTTTGTTAAGATTGATTATTTTGGTTAAGTTGTTTTGATTTAGCGTTAAAAGTGGCTTGTGGCCCTTTATCGATTTTAGACTCTTGTTTGTGAGTGGCCGATAGGCCGAACAAACAAACAAACTTATCTGTTGTTTATAGCATGATCGATACACATATATATGCATGTATGATGAAAATTGATGGATATATACATAATTAAAATTAGACTTGAGTGATAAAAGATCTGCGTTTATTTTGTTTCTATAATTTTGTTGAATGATAGCTAGCGTGGAGTAGTTTCATGTTTGTGAGTTTCATCATTCAATAACTGGCGAAGATAGGGCCCACTTCCTCGGTTGTTGGTGATCTTGATATTAGATTTATACGTGTGGTAATGTATGTTTTATAGCTATTTGATTAATTTGATTTCTGTATTATTCATTTGATTCTCATTATTCATTAGATTTTCATCAGTGTAATTCATTTATGCAAACATGTTAGTTTATATCAATTCATTTAAATACTTGTTGATATGATCTTTATTGATTTATCCAACATCTGTTGGTGTGTATGTTTCACCAGTTATCTATTAGTAGTGTTAAATATAGTTAGATGCTGAATGACATAGTTATAAAGAGCTGAAAAGTGGATTGATATATTATACAATCAATAAATCTGATTCTATTTATGTTATGTCAAGATAGATTCTTCATTCTGCTATATAGAGTTTCAGTTTTGTTCTGTCATGTGCCAGTAATTTGTTTATGTTGCAAAACTATTTCTTTACGGGTTCCTATCACATTTGTGCCAAGAAGTCTGCCAATTGGAATTCTGTTCAATCACAGGTTACATTAGTTTGCATCCATCAACCCTTGGTTTATTAATTGCAACTCTTCGACATATTGCCACAACACAGTTCAAAAGCCTACGTTCTCAGATTGACACTTTAGGATAAACTGAGGAAGCCATTCCAAGAGATTAAATCAAACTTATTTTAAAAGAAAATTAAGATCACAGTTTAGTCCAATCATTTTGTCGCCATTGCCGAGGAACAGTGTTAAAGACCTGCATTTTCAGTAAACTAAGTTAGGAACATTGCATTAAGGAGAAAGTCCACACAATTGTTAACATTGTTTGGGTAATTATCCTTAGTTTTTTTTTTGTCATAGTTCATTTAGGTGCATGAATCATAATAGGGATATTAGAGGAAGATTCATTAGGAAAGAAAAGGGAAGTAATTCACAACCTGAAAAACCCAAAAATAAGTCAGCACCATCCATTGAGAATCCGCAACCTGAAGAATTGCATAAGTCAAAATCACTCATTGAGGGAAGTAGCTCAACTCAGGAGGAAGTGAAAGCTAAATTTCCCTCATTAGAATTACCCGAACCCAATCTAGAGAAGTGTGCTATTGAGACCACTATTGTCCAAACACCTGCAAATTCCCAACCAAGCTCTTCCAAAATATTACGCAAAAAGGTTGAACAATTTTTCCAAGAGTCTTACGGGGAAAAAGATGGTTCATTCTCCGAAGAAGGCCACAAGCCATTTGAAACTTATTTTATTCCTTGGGCATTACAAGTCATGGATCCTGACAACAACGACAATGACAACAACAATAACAAAAATCACAACAGGGTAATAGCTAATAATAATCCAGTTACTTTTGAATTTCCAATCACACATCCCAAGAGACATGCTCCCATGAAGAATATTCCCCATTTTGCTTTGCCCATTTTTCATGGTCTTTCAGTAGAGGATCCTGACATGTTTTTGTTTGAATTTGATGTGTTGTGTCACAACTATGACTATCAAAATGATGCACATAAAATCAAACTGTTTCTAGCTACATTAAAGGATGTTGCCCTACGATGGTTTATGAACCTTCGAAACATCAGAATGTGGGAAGTCATGAAGGAGTTATTCCTGAGCAAGTGAATACTACAAATTGAAGGAGGTTTGGGATGAGATTTTCTGCATGACTCAAAAAGAAGACAAGTCCGTAGAGGACTACCTTGAACGTTTTATGTTTAGTCTTCAATGATCTCGCCAAGAGGGATTAAATGATGATATTATTAAAAATTTATTTCTTAGAGGGATAAGAGATGATGTTATGGATGCATTAAATCTAATAGGAAAAGGAAATATTTCCAAAATGGAATTTGATGATATATGTGATATTTGCAGGGACTATTTGAGGTCACAGCGTTTGGGAAGGAGCTATCCAAGTAATCCTTATACCACAAACAAAACAACAGGTATCACAAAGAGGGAAATAGGAAATTTACTTGGACACCTTAAAAAAAAATTGTTGAATCATATGGGGAAACAGATAGACACTCTTTACACTCGTAGGAAGCAAGAAGCTGAGAAGGCTTTAGCCATGTTTTGACCAACGTGTCACAAGAAAAATGGTAGTGAGGATTGCCCATACAATAGGACAAAAATTTCATCTTTAGAAGAAGTTAGTAGGAACTCCACGCTGAAACCTTTTCCTATAGGTATACCCGAAATGGAATATTTTGAGGAACTTGTCTATTACATGGCCCCTAGGCAACCTTTTCCACCTTGGGCAATGCACCCTAGTATAATGAATGACTATCTTGTTTCAGGACCTAACCAATCCAATTCCTATTAATTAGGATGGTATGGGGGTTGGCAACAACCCCCATACCCTCAATGGATGCCACAATTTCAGTATACTTCACAATCGTGGCAACAGGCATGTAGGCCACAACCATCAACGTATCAACAACAACCATTCCAATTTCCACCTCCTTCTATGGTTAGCCCATACCAATAGTCACAACAAATTTTTTCGGGTTTGCCATCCTCGGTTGCTCAACCCATCAACCCAACAAACCATCCACCACAGCCACGAAGACCTACATCAATGTTGGCCCAGCCAAATCCCAACCCCAATAATAAGGTGACTCAACCAGTATATAACAACGAGGCAATAGGTTACTCCACCTATCACATAAACACATTACAGATAGATGGGGCTTAGTTGAGGTCGAGGAAGGCTCTTCAAGGGCCCACTATTACAAAAATCAATGAGTCAGAAACAGAGCCAACCAAAGAACCTCCTTTTCAAGAACAATTTCAACCTAAACCAATACAAAGGGAGGATTCTCAATCTGAGTTTTATTTTGTTAATGAATTGCACAATGTTAACATCAAAATTCCTTTGTTGTAGGCCATCAAGGATATTCTTGTCTATACAAAAAATATTCGCGACCTATGCACCCGGTAGCAGAAAAAGAAGAAGGACCCAAAAACTGTTCAAGTCATTGAAAAATTGATAGACCTTATGCTTGGAAACATAACCATTCCAAAGTACTCTGATCCAAGGAGTCCAGTCATTAAGGTAACCATTGGTAAAGTAAGTATTCCTAATACCCTTGTGGATTTGGGTGCTGCAATTAATGTAATGACAAACGAAATGAAGGAAAGACTGTCATTAGAAGGACTTAGGACTACTCCTATAGTTCTTCAAATGACAAGCCTGAAGGTGTAATTGAGGATGTAATTCTTTCTATTTATTCATGGGAATACCCGACTGACTTTGTGATTTTGCAGCCAAAAATTAAGCTGGGGGGATACCCCCTAATTTTTGGACAACCTTGGTTAGCAGCTGTGGATGCCTTTATCAATTTCTGATCAAGGAATATGGTCATCTCTAATGGAAAGCACAAGAAACAATTGACTCTATCCCTGCCAACACAACCTTTATTGGAAATAGAGGATCTAGTTTGAGTTGATAGTGACTTGGATGAATTGCTACCAATTTTGACAATTGATAGAATTCTAGATATGGAGGAACCTACTGAGGATAATTTTCTCGTTAATTTTCTTCAAAACAGGTATACGTTTAACAAAATTTTTGAAAGCATGGTCCTCCATTCAGGTATAAAAACTCAATGTCCTTTTGGGAATTTTCCATTGGTTGGTAGTTCACAGTTTGTTCAACACTTTATCACATTGCATCAGTTGCTACCCCATATTTGCTTGTACGGTTCATTCTTATCTTCTGATAGGCCATCCATTTCGCAAGCTTTAGCCATTAATTTACCTACACAATTTTAAGCTACGTAATTTTTTCCTAATCGTACAATCAACATTAATCCATGGTTAACCCCTAAACAAATCCAAGACCTTCTCTCCATGCTTACAACAAACAAAGATGCATTCGCGCGGGAATACCAAGATATGCGTGGCATTCATCCTGATACCTGCACCCACTGTATCTACATTGAAGAAGGTAGTCATCCAATTAGGCAACCACAATGTCGACTCAATCTTGCCTTGTGTGAAATAGTTGAGGAATTACAAAAACTGTTAAATGTTGGGTTTATATATCCTATTTCAGATAGTTAATGGGTTTCTCCTTTAGTTGTAGTTCCTAAGTAAAATGGTAAATGGAGAATTTGCATGGATTATAGAGCATTAAATAAATCTACTAAGAAAGATCATTTTCCATTACCATTTATTGATCAAGTGTTGGATTCTCTTGCAGGTAAGAAATTATTTTCTTTTCTGGATGGGTTCAACGGTTACAATCAGATTCGCATCACAGCAAAAGATCAAGACCAAACCACTTTCACTTGTCCTTGGGGATCTTTTTCTTATAGAGTCTTGCCATTTGGCTTATGTAATGCTCTTGCTACTTTTCAATGGGTAGTTTTAAGCATTTTTGTGGATCTTGTCAATGACTATGTTGAGATATATATGGATGATTTTATTGTTCATGGTAATAGTTATGAGGAGGCCAAAACAAATTTAGAAAAGGTACTTAGGCATTGTATAGATACTAATTTGTCATTGAGTCATGAAAAATGCCATATACTTATGACCGAAGGAATTGTGCTTGGCCATTACATCTCCTCAAGGTATACAAGTGGATCCTAAAAAGATCCAAATTATCCAAGACTTTCCCACACATTCTAGTCAAAAAGATGTTTGTAGTTTTCTTGGTCATGTAGGGTATTATCGGAGATTTATTCAAAATTTTAGTAAAATTGCTTCTCCTTTATTTTCTTTTCTTGCCAAAGATGTTGCTTTCTCCTAGACACCTAAGTGTAAAGAAGCCTTTGAGTCCATCAAAACAAAGCTTGTAACCACACCAGTCCTTTGAGGTCCAAATTGGGAACTACCATTTCATATTCATACAGATGCCTCAGATTGTTCGATCGGAGCTGTACTTGGACAAAAAGAAGATAATATCTTTTACTCCATTTACTACATCAACAAAAATTTCATAGGAGTCGAGGTAAATTACACGGTAACTGAAAAAGAATTTTTAGCTGTTGTATATGCAATCAATAAATTTTGACATTATATTACTGTTTATAAAGTTTTTGTCCACACAGATCATTCGACAATTCAGTTTTTAATGAATAAATCTGTGGTAACTGGTAGAGTTATTAGATGGTTGCTTTTACTCCAAGAATTTGATATAACTATACTTGATAAGCTTGGTCGAGGAAATGTGGTTGCAGACTTTTTGTCGCTGATATTGCAAACTATCTAGTCACATGCAAGTTTCCACCACACTTCTCTTCGCAGGAATGATGGAAGCTAGTTGGACTTAGTGGACAATATACCTAGATCAATGGATTACTCTTCTACACTGGCATCGATAATATCATGTGGCGTTGTGTACCTAAAGATGATGTCTTCGATATACTTCGTGCATGTCATACAAAGCCATGTGGGGGACACTTTGCTTCTCAAAGGACTGCCCAAAATATTTTCATTGCAGGTTACTATTGGTCTACAATCCAAAAGGATTGTAAACACTATGTTCATCATTGTGACAAGTGTCAGCGCATGGGCCGACCTACACAATCAGATGAGATGCCTTTACACCCCCAATTTTCTCTAGAGCCGTTTGAAAAATGGGGCCTTGATTTTGCTGGCCCAATCAACCCAGCATCATGAAACAAGGATTATATCCTTGTATGAACCGATTATGTAACCAAGTGGGTCAAAGTGGTAGCTCTAAAGCATGCCAAAGATACAAAGGTAGCAGATTTCTTGTATTCTAAGATTTTTCCAAGGTTTGGTGTACCCCGAGAAATAACCACAGATCAAGGACCACAGTTCACATCTGAGCTCATATCTGCCTTGGTTCATGAGTATGAGATTTGCCATTGCAAGTCCTCACCCTATCACCCTCAAGCCAATGGAAAATTAGAAGTCACCAATAGAGAGATCGAGAATATTCTTACTAAGATAGTTGCACTTCATAGACGCGATTGGGCTAGATGACTCCCTGAAGCTATGTGGGCCTATCAGACAACGTGGAAGACCACTACTGGCCTAACCCCTTATGAAATTGTCTATGGTAAGAAGGCGATCCTTCCCATTGAGTTTGAAGTAAAAACTCTTCGCACTGCACTATAGTTGGGTATGAGTCTTTCTGATGCACAAAAGGCAAACATTGATCAACTACATTCCTTAGATGAATTGCGTCAGGAAGCACTCTTTCACTCCGAGATTGTTCAGAAATAGTGTGCCTTGTGGCATGACCATCACATTCACCAAAAATCATTCCAACCTAGTGATTGGGCACTTTTATATGACTCCCATTTCTAGGTTTTCAAAGGGAATTTTCACACACGATGGCTAGGCCCCTATGAGATCCAGACTGTATATGAAAATGGTGTTGTTCGTCTTTGTATGGTGGAATCTGAATGAAGAAATCTCCTTGTTAATGGCCACCGCCTTAAACTATACAAAAATCCTCTATCAAAGGAAGCTTTCCTTCTAGTGGTGGCACAAGAACTTACTGTTGTTCCTTTTGGTCTCCTCTGGGATTGATCATTAATTAAAAATAAATAAAAATGAAAAACACACCTGTCCTTTTCCCCGCTGGGATCTTTCCGTCCATTTTTCTTCCTTTACCCCTCCCCTCATTTGTTTTTTCTGTTCTTATCATTTTTACCTTCTTCCCTACCTTTTCCATGCCACCCCTTTCCGATTTTCCCTTTCCCCTAACCATGGTCTTTTGTGGCTTTCAGCCAACAACCATTATTTAGTTGGCGATATCTTCTTGTTCTTTATGGTGACAAGAACTATCGACTGTCTCTTCTGGCTTGGGTTCTTGTCTTTTCTTTGCCAGGAGTCGATGTTCACTTTCTAACATTGGTTTCCATTCTTTTCCAGTATTAGCAAAATCCTTTCCACTCGATGATTCACTCATTGGTCACTTCTCATTGGTAATCTCCTTATGTCCTACTACCATCATCTTCTTTTCTGCCATTCAGACATCTCCATTTACTATACCACCCACTCTCTTTCCATTATTGCCACCTTGTTGTCCCTTTGAGGTGATCTACTCTCGATGGCTGTCATCAGTACGGTACAATGTCTTGCTTGTCACATCCATCATCTCTCCGGTCACATCTTTGTAGATTTTTGATCTCCCGCATCATTTCGGGGCATGCGACGTACTTGTTGGTGGTCGTGGTAATTGGTTATTGATTTCTCTCCGTTTCTTTCTTTATTTTATTTTATATTATGTGTTTCCTTCTGTCAAGTGACACTTTTCCCCATTGATGGTTCAACCAATCAGCTGGGGGAAGGGTTGCCCATGTCATCATTTCTTTCAAGGGTTATCACCACTATTATTTCCACATTAACCTCTCATTTACTATACTTGCCATCATTTCTTGCCAAATATTCATTACTAAATTTAGTTGTTAAAACCATCTCCTCTAAAAACCATAATGTCTAAGTTTCTAGTATTGAGTTACAGTGAGTTCCTGTGAACATGGCAAGAGGTCACCACTTGCGTCATGAGCCCATCACCATGCAAAATATGAAAACACATATCGAAGCATATGCAAAATTTCAGAAGGCTCATTGGGATGTTTATTTCAAATGGCTAAGAGGGTTTGATGAGAGAGTGGTGTTGGAATTCGCCCATAATTTTCACAACCAGAAGGCTATTGTTCATGGGCTGGATATCATAGTTACCATGGAAACAATTTATGAAGTTTCTGGACTTTTGTTGAATGGAGAACAATATTTTCCCAAGAAATCCAAGCAATCTATGGAGTTACAACTAACACGGAAGAAATTTTTACAAAGAGGTGAATCCGTGGAAATAGTTTCTGGGTAGGGTACCAAACTACAATCTTTACTAGGGAATTGGAGAGAAGTCACTAGGTACATTATTCATTATATTAATTGTGAAGGAAGGTTTTAGTATGTTTTTGCTCAACATTTCAAGTTAATGTTGCATTTACGGCAAGGGTTGTTGATCAATATTCCATACTTTCTGTATCGATCCCTGCAATGAATGTCTAGAATAGTTAGAAGTGGCAAACCCCATTATCTATCCCACCATGGTTTAATACAACTTCTAGTAGTCCGGGAATTGAAGTTGTTGACTCCTCCTAGTGATTGGGACTCATTTGTCCATTCTTAGGATGGTGAGGATACTAGACCCTCTGAGGAAGAGGAATCTTCCGTAGAGGGTTCCTCTGAAGACAACTCTTCGAATGAGGAGTCTGGTTTTGATGAGACACTTAAGAAATCTAGTGAAAAGAAAACTAAAGGAAGCCCTAGTGAATCCTCTATACAAACCCCAAAACCTGGAAAAAGAACAACCAGAAGTGCCACAAAGCGAGATGCATCAAAATACAACAAACCAAAACCCTCGCCTCCAAATGAGAAAAGTTGTGAGAAAAAGAAATCCTTAGAGCCGACACCCACTGGTCAATTTGGTGACAAGAAGGCAAAACAAAAGTTAGATGCTTCAACCAAGCTAGATAACCTAGCCTAGGTAGCTGGAAATGTGTTGGGGTCTAAAGAAATAAAAGTCTTATCTGAAGTCATAGGGAAACGAGGAAAAGTTTACAGAGAATTTATTAGGGTAAAACGCCAGAGGGCAAAAGAACAAGAATCTAGACAACAAGCTAGTGAGTCTCTAGAAGATTCACCTAGTACTGACTTAGGAAATGAGCCAACTGAAATTCAACTAGAGCAAACAAAAGATGCTAGGGTTATGATGCCACCAGAAATAAATCAGGAACAAGAAACTGAAAAAGAGGTAGCTCCAAAAAAAGAAGCACAGGTTCCAGAGGAACCAATGGATAGTATTGACAATAACCCTCAGACACAAGTCTTGGTAGAAGAAATTTCCCATGAAGAAGAACAAGAGAAGCTAGAGCAAAATGAACCATCTGGTCCTAACCCACATGAGGATGAGAAGACAGATGAACTGATCGAGGTTGTGAATGCAAGTTTTCAGACTGAAAGTCTTGAAGCTGAGGAGGAATTTGAGAGGGAAGATCCTCCTTCAAGTGTGTCAAAGAAATAATTTCAGGATCTGAAAGTTGAATTGACTAAAGTACAGATAGAAAACCAGACTTTGCTTGGATTGTTACAAGAAGCTCATTCCACTGTCAATTCTCAAGCAAAAGAGATAGGAGAACTCATAGCTGAACTTGATAGAATAAAAAAATTGTAGATATCAATTCAGGAACATGAATAGAAGGTTCAGGCAATGCAACAATGATGGATTGATGAAGTCAAGGGCACCTTGCAAAAACTCACAACTCTACTAGGTTCATAACCTTTGCATAGGGACATGCAAAATGTCCAGCTGGGGGGAGATGATGAGTGTAGAATATTCCACTATTTTTACCTTATAATTTCCTTTTTATCTGTCCTTGTCCATATTCCTGTTGCCATTTGCTGAAGGAACCTTAATATTTAATAAAATAAGGAAAACAAATTAGGATTAATGAATTACTGAAAATCATGATAAATTTGATTGTTTTGTGTCCAAATGGCAGGAGATTGTTCGAAAGGGAGTTGAAAGCTATTGCAAAAATTTGGACCTCAGGAAATTGATGGAGTGAAATTAGCAAGATTTTGTTAAGACTGATTATTTTGGTTAAGTTGTTTTGATTTAGCGTTATAAGTGGCCTACAACGCTTTATAGTTTTTAGACTCTTGTTTGTGAGTGGCCGATAGGCCAAACAAATAAACAAACTTATCTGTTGTTTATAGCATGATTGATACACATATATATGCGTGTATGATGAAAACTGATGGATATATACATAATTAAAATCAAACTTGGGTGATAAAAGATCTGCATTTATTCTGTTTTTGAAATTCTATTGAATGATAACTAGCGTGGAGTAGTTTTGTGTCTGTGAGTTTCATCATTCAATAACTGACGAAGGCAGGGCCCACTTCCTCAATTTTTGGTGATCATGATATTAGATTTATACATGTGGTAATGTATGTTTTATAACTATTTGATTAATTTGATTTATGTATTATTCATTTGATTCAGATTATTCATTAGATTTTCATCTGTGTAGTTCATTTATGCAAACATGTTAGTTTATATCGATTCATTTAAATACTTGTTGATATGATCTTTATTGATTTATTCAACATCTTTCGGTGTGTATGTTTCATCAGTTATCTATTATTAGTGTTAAAAATAGTTAGATGTTGAATGACAAAGTTATAAAGAGCTGAAAATTGGATTGATCTATTATAAAATCAATAACTCTGATTTTATTTATGTTATGTCAAGATAGATTCTTCATTTTTCTATATAGAGTTTCAATTCAGTTCTGTCATGTGCCAGTAATCTGTTTCTATTGCAAAACTATTTTTTACGGGTTCCTGTCACATCTGTGACAGGAAGTCTTCCAATTGGAATTTTGTTCAATCATAGGTTACATTAGTTTGCATCCATCAACCCTTGGTTTATTAATTGTAGCTCTTTGGCATATTTCCACAACATGGTTCAAAAGCCTACGTTCCCAGATTGATAGTTTAGGATAAACTGAGGAAGCCATTCCAAGAGATTAAATCAAACTTATTTTAAAAGAAAATTAAGACCACAGTTTAGTGCAATCACTCTCTCCTATATTTCTCCTAAAAAAATGATTGCAATCAAATGATTTGAAGGTTAAGTTACCATGTTATGTCAATGTTCATCAATTCATAACACAATATTAGACACTTAGTTTATAAATTAATAACAAACTATTGATATACTAATGCGCACTACTATAAAATTTTATCCCCATCACCATTGATCTCCTCACACTATCCCATTTCCTCTACAACTATCTCCATGACAAGATGGAGTTGATACTTCTCAATAGAAGTTAATAATTCCTCAAAAAAGATAACATTTTTCTTTATTTTTGTATCCATTTCATCAATGTTACCCTAGAAGAGGCAAGACAAGTTTATAAATTATAAAAAATTAACCAAACAATTTATTTTTAAATTGTAATTTTTGTCTTTGCCCATTGGGAAATTTTCTCCACTTTTATTTCATCAAACATCCTCTTTTATTTTTAAATCTTAGTGAGGAATATTTCATCCTACAAAAAATATTGTAATGAATGATTTCAAATCAATTAAGGTAAAACAAACATGTAGTATTCTTAAAAAAAATGTAATATATATAAAAACTTACTAACTCCTCTCCCACATCCTCACCACCACTTAGGGAAACTCTAGTGCTACCATGTTTCCCCTCACCCTTTGATGGCATATAATATGAAGGTAGATGGTATTCATGTACATTTTACAAAAAACTAAGTAGCACCTTTTGTGCCTATTAATGATAATTACCATTTTTCATATTTCATTTTCTCCTTATGTTCTTTGAACTTTATTTTTTCCCCTTCATTCATCTATCTTGTTATCAATATCATAAGATTGCACTACAACATCCACCTCTTTCTTTGCTTTGGTACTAAGTTGTTCAAAATATTCCTTCATGTACCTTCTATATATTATTTCAATTCAACATATCTTCTTTGTTGATTGTAGCACATCCTCAAAATTTTCTCCATTGTATTCTACCTCTTTTCAATATATTTTTCCTTTTAGGAGGAAAAGGTGAATAGTTCCTTCATAATTTCATCCATTCTTTTGTGGCAATAAAAAAATCAGGTTGTGCTTAAGCATTCTATTGGTGTTTAAATTTTATTATTCCCAAAACTAAACACATTCAACCATGCCACATGGACTATATTCATAAAAATACACCAATCTACTGCACACCAATTCTATGCTATATGGAAGAGGTGCCTATAAATTTAACCAAATTGAAAATTTAATATCACATTAATGATCTAACAAAAAATATATAATTAACAATTATAAAAATAAAAAACCTTCAACATATCATCAGTATCTTCCTCACTGAGCTCCTTGACTTCCTCATCCTTAGCCTCATCATTGTCATCTTAAGATCATTCAACCTCTTAGGATAAACACAATGAATGATATAAGAATAATTATGTGCAAAACCATAAATATAATATCAATGTTTTTGATAGATAAAGAAGCAAAACTAGGGTGTTGGCCCAATTACAAAGAACCCAAAGGCTGAAAACCAATTCCAAAGACCATAAGTAGCACAAAAAGAACACTTTAATAGAACATCAAAAGAAACAAAATAGCTATCAAGAGACACCAAGACATGTTACAAAAAAAAAAAAAGATTTGACATCTCATCAATGAAGAGGTTGTTGTCTCAATATTCACTGTACTCCTAAATCAAGGTGAGGTACTCCTTGCTACTATGTTTTGTTTACAAACAACTTAACATTTCAGATACCAAAGCATATATCACAAAAATAGTTGGAAATAATTCAATTTATAGGGAAATATTGAATGAGTTTTTATATCTCATTATCGAATAGGTTGTCACCTTGATGTTCATTGAAGTCATAAATTGAGGTAAAGTTATCCATTCTTATATATCCTATTTATAAATAATGTAATAGTTTAGATTCCAAAGCATTTATGGCCAAAATTTTGAATGTATCTTCAATTACAACAACATGAATCATGATCTCATAGGTGGCCTCATGGAATATTGATGAATAATAACTAGATATTTCATAGTTTTTGCCATGTTTATGACCTCTGAAATGATATCCTCCATTTTTATTTAAAACTACACATTTTATGGAATTCACAAATTTATTTATAAGATACCAAACTAGTAAAAAAATAATTGTCAATATATGCATCGAGAATTCCATAAATCATGTATAGGTTTCAACATAAAGTAAATATAAATCATATGTTCAACAACACCATATTTAGGCTTCATAGAATATTCATGTTCCAATAACTACAAAAGAAAGAATTGCATCCTAGTAAATTATTGCACACCTATTTGTAGACCTATTAAAAAATTTCAATTGAATTTAATAGTGTTGATGTATATCAAATATTATATTGTATAAGAAATAGACTACACTATCAAGCCCATGGTCAATTAGTGGTTGCATCACCTAATGCATAATAATGTGTTAAATATAATATTCTAGAGTCCTCTTAGCTTCAAATCTACTATCATTACTACCATTCTTGTCTTGGAATCCTAATCATAATCAATCAAATGGTCATCCACAACATCGTCTTCTTGCATTATTTTTACTTTACTTCCTTATGTAGAAGAGAATTATTAGGAAATTTATATTTTTTTTATCATTAGGAAAGGCACTAGTACTTTGGACTATTTTTTACTTCCCTTTATTGAATGATAGATTGGCTAGGGTCTACACAATTTCATCATATATATTGTCACATTTCTAGGTCGCCTATGAGGAACCCTCTTCTCTTTAGGAATTTATTCATTTTTTACCAAAATTAAAATTATTGGGAGCTACACCCATATCGTAGTTCTTTTGTGCTCCTAAAGCACATGGAAATCATTGTTCATTACTCATCTCAATTGTAAGAAAAAATCTATTGGTCTTAAAATTGTTTTTTCAATCCATACCACCTCTTATACTAAAAAATGAAATAAAATGAAAACATGTTCACACACATGATTTGGTTGAGATCCCACTCAAGGGGAAAAAGTAGCTTGAAGTGTATTTCTCAACCTACATTAGTTTGTCTAAAATAAAATCATAAAATATAATTGTTGGTGTGTAGGATCTTAGTTCTTCCCATTTACCATATTCTACCAATTTTGACTTCCATTTCCCTTGGTTAGAGAGTTACACCCACATGGGAATGATCATCCCTTTCTAGGTAATTCATTGAAACATCCCACCCCATGTTTGAAGATAAAAATTATACCCTTGCCTACATATTTATATAATCAATGTTGGAATGGGTGTACATTTATTGTTAATGGATTTTTAAGGTTCTAAACATTCCTTATAGCCCTTAAATTTCTTGAACATGCTTTCTCAATTCATTTTATTTACTATCTCCTTTCAATCTCAAACTATGTAGGTTTTTACAGCCTACATGTGATTATCTTAAATAGAATCATAAAATAGATTATCTCTCTTCAAATTAAATCTTATCAATCATATACTATCCTCATTAAAGATTCTCATTGTAGAGGATGAAAATTGGCACCCCCTCCTCACTAAGGGTGAATATTCCTCAACTACTTCAAGGGAAAAGTTCAGGTGTCAATGATAGGAGGACAAAGGAGTTTTGATTACATTTTATGTTTTATCATGAATTAAGGGGTAAGAGTTTTTGTAACGCCCCACCGTGGAACCTGGAAAACGTTATGACAATCACATAAACAACAAAATATTTTTTTTTACAAAAGATAACATGCAACAACCACATTCATAAACATTCTAGAATTCCATGACAACACTACTACGGATAACATCAATACATTAAAATAATATAACCATAAATAAACCAAAGGAAACTCACGCTCAAATATAATAATAAGAGTTATGTACAACATTCGAGAGCATATCAAATCTTTGATTGAAACAATATAAATACAAGGAAATCCATGCACATAAAAAGTGCAATACAAAGAAGAATGAGAAGAGGAGAAGAATGACATCCATGCCGCAAATTCGCCAAAGGAACTCAAATCCATAATCGATGCATTAACTGGATCCAACCAAGAAAACCTGTCATAACGAACCGCCAGATGGGGACCCAATGGAGTAGTGGCACGTTCCTCCCTACCATGTGGTGATCGAAAGCCCAACCCCCGTGCTAGGAGATAGAACGAATCCTCATGTCAAATATAATTTAAAAGATAACAACATAGTAACAGGGTTGACTCATAAGACAACTAAGAACTAGATAATAATGACAATACTGGAATAATAAATCTGCATAACATAACTCCATAAAGAAATCACTACATAAACTCCATAAACGACTCACAACATAGAGTTCACAAGGTGTACTAGGATAAGAGTGTCATCACACGTATCGAATAAGTTACCCTGGGTAGCCTTCCTAGGTTACCGGCCCTCTACAGGAGTTACCCTGGAAAAACAACTCCTGGCCCTTATACGTACAGTGTGGTCTCGAAGCACTTCTCAAGAAGATGAAGTGTTCGATTTGCCATTCCAGGCCTTCTCAAAATGCTTTAACCTAAGTGAGCGTTATAAGCCAAGTTGAGGTATACATTATCTTGTAAAGGTTATTACACTACCCAAACCCCTACAATAAATTTTAGTTATCACTTATTATAAACTTTCGTTAGGTTACCCCTGCAACCTCTTCCGGGTCCGGCCCCTAACGTAAGCCACTCTTCCTAAGGTACAAGTCCACAAATGGAATACATCAAAGAGGGAATACTACCTGAACATGATCTTAATTCAAGGATCAATAACCAAATGATTCAATAAATAATCAAAGTGACAAAATACTACGACAACCTCCACAACATGTAACCAACATAAAATGATACATCAACTGCCCAAACAGTAAACTGAGCATGATCCACAATGCTAATAGGTATACAACAACATGCCATGACATAGAAACCAAAGGACACATCTGGGAAACCACTAACAAGAACGTTTCATACTTATAACAATGAAAGGCATCACAATGGAAATTTTAACTAAATCTAAAATGAGATTACTATTCATACAATGCGTTCCCAAGATTAAAGAGCTAATGTTCATACAAAAGAGCCTATTGAAACTCATTAATTTGAAAACTATGACTGTCATAATATTAACCATGATCTTTATTCATTTCTATAGATAGTAAACGATATTACCATGATCCACATAAATTTTACAATCCAACCATTCCACAAGATATCAATAATTCATGAATAAAGCAACTTAACTTGAGACACAATAAAATGCATTTATGCATCTATGTTAGTGAATCTATTGTAGATTACTGTAATTAATAATAATGTTTATTCCAAACCAAATTAATATTAATTAATAAATCCAATTAACAATTCCAACATATATGGAACACTTATCCAATTAAAATTAAAATCTCTTTATATAGAACTTAATTAGAATAATTATTCTAATCTAATCCAAGCCAATATTACAAATCTAATTCCAATCATAAACTCATTAAATCAAAAGTTTATAATTATCTATATATATATAAACGTTGACTGACTTCTAACTATAAATTAAAAAGAATAATCTCTTAAATAAGACTTATCTTCTCACTATATTTTAAATATCAAATAAAGATTATAAATATAAATCAACAACTAGAATAACTCGGACGACTCAACTAGTGAAACCGACTAAAGTCTAAGACTTATCCAAGTGTCAAAGATTTCAACAACATGCAACATAATATTGGTCGTGCATCATCCCTCGGTATAGAGGAGACTACAACAATATAACAGTGTACGATCACAGGATAAACCGACTATGCATGCAGCATCAAGGAAGTTTAAGATAATAACAGGGAGATCGCGCGGCCTATACCAGAGAACAGTTTCACGAATAGCAAATGATAGCGACAGAATAATCAAAGCCTAATTCCGTTTCTCCAAAACAGAAACACATACAAGTGCGCAGGCCATAAGACAAAGATAGCTTGGTCAAGGAAGGTGAAAACACCATAACTGGTACCACCGACTACAAGGAGTAAACAAATAATATCTAAAATATCCAATATAGACTTAAAGGCCGCAGCTCAAACAAACTAAGTACATGCATTAAGAACATGAACATTGAAGTCTAGTTAAACATAGATCCGCTCTACAACCGGTATGGAATCTAACGCAACAGGGCATCAAGGAAAACAAAAAACTAACATTGATTTGCTTCAGAGGCTCTGATCATAATAATTTTACAACGTCCATGGTGGGTTTTTCAGATCAATACGAAAGATTCGAGCAAGCACCTGATCCGATAGTGAATAAAAGAAAATAATAAAAACAAAACAAAGAAAGCTACAGGTGCGGTTACGAATAATCATCACACCGAATCAAGACAATTGAGACAAAGCAAGATCGGAGAAAACGGAACAAATTCACGAAGGCATCGCATCCATTCATCTAGAATACTGATTTACACTCTATTTGATTTCACTATTTCGTTTCACAATCAAGCATGAGGATTACTGTTATTCTGAAACTAATTTTGTTTTGTTTTCTATGGTGAATACAGGTATTCGAATGGTGAACTTTTTTTGAAGTAATATCTAGTTTAAAACAACAACTTTAGAAATTCATACAAGATTAATACCTGGCAGTGTTTCCATGAAATGAAGGATGAGCTCAGCTATGGACCGAATAAACAGATCTTTCTTTTTCCAGACACAGAATAAAATCGGAAACAAATTTGCAGCTTCGTTCTCCTATTCACCAAATCCACAATTTCCCCAGACAAAAGCTTTTTGAAGATAATCCTTTATTAATATTTTTTCCTCCTATTCGAAAACCAGAATTTCATCTATATGCAAAACCTCCAGTGTTTTCTAACCACCTCCAAACCTTTTTAAAGAAAACCCTAATTCCTAACTTCCACATTTGGTTATCGCATGCATCACATGCATTACTCAAAAATACATCAGTTAAGCACAACATTTAACTTTAGATTAGAACTCAAGTTGAGTTTTTGAAAAATAATTTTGAATAATAAACTCAATCTTCAATTCATTGCATTTTAAACAAGATAATCTATTATTTTAACAAGCCTTCAATGAAATAAAAATATCTTATATAATTAAATTAAATCATTCAATCCATTTAATCAATGCTAGCAAAACATTACGATAAATCAAATCAACATGACATAATCATTGCAAATCCAATAAGGATGAACGACAACCAACATATAAGGAACAGATGACCAGACAACCAAGGTGACAACAGACACTCGTTCTTTTCAGAACGAAGGCTAAGGACAGAGGACAAGTCTGTCTCCCATCATTATTTCCATTGGGTCATGGCACGCTCAGACCTGACAAGCAGGTGGAGTCGATGCCTGTACCTACAAGTTGCATACACTGCAAGATTAGTCCAACATGAATATATATCTAAAAGCACACCGTGAAGAAGAATCATGACGTAGGAGGGCACTCATAGCAGAGTACTGCTAAGTCGTCTTCTTCACCGACTAACATAACATCTCACTAATCATATCATGATAATGCGCAAAACAAAGCATCCTACATAAACATTATAACATCATCAAAAGAAGGTAATCATCGCATCAAATAATATAGTGTAGCATCATAAGAGTTTTACAAACAGTCATATAAGTCTTGACATAAAACATCGCACAACATAATCTCATAGTCCAGTCAGCTACCAAATAACAACATAGCTAAAATTAACATGACGACTGAAGGGTCACTATATCCTTCCCCCCTAGGGTGAGGCTTACTCCTGAAAGCCTGCAAAAAGATAGGGATACAATTCCCTCATACGTGTTGCATCCTCCCAAGTAGCTGATGCCTCGTCACTGGGGTTGCACTGGATCCTCACCTGATCAATGTCTCGTCCCTTGAGGGTGAGATTCCTGCGTTGAAGAACACCCATGGGCTCTAAAGCTAGCTGCTCGTCCTCGACCTGTAGAGCATTCCAATCAAGCACATGAGTAACATTAGGATGATAAAGTCTAAGCACAGATACATGGAAAACATCGTGGATGCGTGACAAAGTCGGTGGCAAGGCAAGTCGATAAGCTACAGGACCGATCCTCTCAAGAATTTTGAACGGCCCAACAAAATGGGGTGCAAGCTTAGAGCCTTTTCCATATCGGATCAGACTCTTTTGCGGTCGCACACGAAGAAACACTCTATCACCAATAGTAAATTGGTGATCCACCCGATGAGCATCGGCGTACTTCTTCTGTCGATCCTGTGCCGCTACAAGATGCTCTCTGATACGATCTACCTGCTGCTCCATATCTCGCAACATGTTAAGTCGAAGAAGTATCCTATCCTCAAGTTTGTCCCAACTCAATGGAGTCCTACATGGGCATCCATACAATGCCTGAAAGGGAGGCATACCTATGGAGCTATGATACCCATTATTGTATGGGAACTCCACCAAGTAGAGATACTCTTCCCATCGCGATTGCTTATCCATAACATACATCCTCAACATATCCTCAAGCACCTGATTAACCCTTTCTATTTGACCGTCAGTTTCCGGATGATAAGCTGAACTAAAATTCAAATGTGTACCTAAGGCATGCTGAAGTGAAGTCCTCAATGCTAAAGTAAAAACAGGGTCTCTGTCAGAAATGATTCTACGTGGGATTCCGTGCAAACATACAATATCTTCCATGAAGATCTTTGCCACGGAAGAGGCATTATAAGATGAATGAACCGAAGAAAAGTGAGCTACCTTAGTCAACCGGTCCACTGTTATCATAATGGCATCATGTCGACGGTAGGACATAGGCAACCCAACAATGAAATCAATTGAGATGATGCCCCATTTCCATTCAGGAACAAGGTGAGGCTGTAATAAACCTGCAGGGTGCTGATGCTCGGCCTTAACCCTCTGGCACTCCAGACATCTCGCAATAAAGTCGGCAATATCTCATTTCATTCCCAGCCAAAAGTACAACTGTCGAAGATCCGCGTGCATCTTCTTAACACCAGGGTGAGCTGAATACGGTGCTCGATGTGCCTCAAACAAAACCAAGGTACGAAGTCCATCAAAGAGTGGCACATAGATACGGCCAAGATGTCACAACAACCCATCGGACTCGAATGCATAACCAACAAATCTACCCTCCATAGGTCTACCTGAATCCAACTCTGCCTTCACCTCTTGACACAGCCTGTCAGTAGGAAGTGCTACCACTATCTGACTCCTCAAGTCCACTGCAAGAGTCACTGCAAAAATCTCGTGCCTACGCCGACTAAGCGCATCTGCAGCCACATTCTCTTTCCCCTGAATATACTTGACCTCAAAGTCATATTCGCACAAGAATTCCATCCACCATCTTTGTCTAGCATTCAGATTACAATGGTCACTATGTAACACAAAATGATGCCCCAAAAGAAAATGTTGTCATTGAACCAAAGCATGAACGACAACTGCTAACTCCAAATCGTGAGTGGGATAGTTTAGTTTGTGATCTTTGAGCTTGCGAAACTCATAAGCTATCACACAACCTTCCTGCATCAGGACAACTCCTAGACCTTCCAGGGATGCATCTGCATAAACAATGAAATCCTTGGTAGGATCAGGAATAGCTAATATCAGTGCACTTGTCAACTTATCCTTGAGTGTCTGAAAAGCTAACTGGAAATGTTCTGACCAAATAAACTTCTTCCCTTTCCTCTGAAGAGAAGTGATAGGGTGAGCAATTCTAGAAAACCCCTCAATGAACCGTTTGTAATATCCTACTAAACCCATAAAATTGTGGACCTCAAAAACATTTGTGGGCATGGGCCACTCCATGATGACCTGAATCTTCAAAGGATCCATTGCAATACCCTCTCTAGAGATAACATGACCAAGGTATTTCACCTTAGTCTGAAAGAATTCGCACTTCGAAAGATTCGCAAACAACCGATTCTCTCTCAAACACTGTAATACCTATCTCATATGTTCCTCATGCTCCTTCATATTTCTAGAATGAATCAATATATCATCGAGGAACACTAGGACAAACCGATCTAGATATGTATGAAAGATTCCATTAATCAGGCTCATGAAAACTGATGGTGCATTAGTTAACCTGAACGATACCATAGTGAATTTGTAGTGCCCGTAACAAGTACAAAATGCAGTCTTATGTATATCTGCTTCAGAGATACACAACTAATGGTAACCGGATTTCAAATCAATTTTAGAGAACACCTTTTCTCCTTTAACTTGATCAAACAAGTCATTGGTTCTAGGTAAAGGATATCGGTTCTTGACCGTCACCTTATTCAATTGTCAATAATCAATGCATAATCTCAGTGATCCATCTTTCTTCTTCATGAAGATGACTGGTGCTCCCCAAGGTGATACACTCGGTCGAATGAAACCTTTTTCCAAAAGCTCCTCTAATTGCAAACGAAGTTCTTCCAACTCTTGGGTGGTCATTTTGTATGGAGCCCGAGATATAGGCTCAGCTCTAGGTACAAGATCAATGCGAAAGTCAATATCTCATTTGGGTGGTATGCTCGGAATGTCACTGGGGAAGACATCCGCAAATTCTCTGAGAATAGGGTGATTGTCAAGAGATATCTCTCGACTGTCCCCTACCTCCAAATCACTAACCATGGCTGCGAATAGCTGGCAACCCTGACGAAAACACCGTTTTAACTGCATAGCAGAAATAATCCACAAGGAGAAGGGTTTTTGTATGCCAACTATCTCGTTCTCTTTTCTAGAATCATCTAGGCAACTCACTGTCTTCTGTCGGTAATTGATCACGGTATGATGGGAATCCAACCATTCCATTCCTAGAACAATGTCGTAAGATCCGAGAGGTGTGACTCGAAGATCAACTGAGGTGAGTAAAGATCCAATCCTAAGTCCACAGTCATGGACGAGGGATTCAACCGCTACCTTAGCCCCAAAAGCTAATTCTACCTGCCACCTAATGCCTTGCTTAACCGCCAATAGTCCGCATCCCTCAACAACAGAAGGAGATATAAAAGAATCAGAAGCACCAGAATCAAACAAAACAGAAACTCTACTACCATGTAACTGACATGTAGACTCAACCACAGTGTTCTGGTAATCCACCTGACGATTGTCTACTACAGCAAAGACTCTGTGAGAGCGTCTTGCATCACCAATCGTCAGCTCAGAGGTTGCGGGTTGCTGACCAAACCCAAAAGTACCTCCCCTCGGACACTGCCTTGCTATATGGCCCTGTTGGCCGCATGTAAAGCACCCAGTACCCCTACCAAAACATCTGCCAAATCCTCAGCCACCTGAAGGTGCATTCGACTGCTAAAAACTGCCTCTGCTAATTTTTGACTATGCACTCTAAGTAGGCTGATCCTGGTGATTACGCTTATTGCGCATCTAGTTATGGTTCCTCCCATACTAAGAACCATTACCTATCTGAGATTGTGATCCTCTATTCCTGTGAGAATCATTCTGCTGCTGCTCTCCACCCTTAAAGGGCGCCTGTTGGTTCTGAGAGGAACCACCTATCTGAACTTGACCATCGCGTGGACCAAATCGAGAAGTAGATGCACTACCAATCAAAGTGCCTATGTGTCATCCTAACGCCATAGATAGATTCTCCTCAACATTACATGCTTTTTCAACAGCTATCTCCATCGTCTTTGGCTCGAAGACTCTAACTCCACCACTGATTTGGGCGTTTAAGCCTTGAATAAAATGTTGAACTAGCATCGCCTCATCATCTGCAATGCCCGCATACTGTTTGAGTTCATAGAATCTACGCTCAAACTGCTCCACTGTCATAGTCATCTGATGTAAGTCATGAAATTCATCTGCTTGATGCCGCCTCCAGTGATCCGATAAGAAGCACGCACTGAATCTCTCCAGAAACATCTCCCAAGACACTGATCCTATCTCCAAATGGAGCTTCTGCTCCTCCAACCGCCACCAAGTAGAGGTAAAGCCTCTGAGATGCATGATGGCACATCTCGCTCGAGTGTTGCTGCCATACGGATGCATGGAAAAACACCATCTTATATCCAGTAACCATGTTTCCGATTCCAAACCTCCGCCAGTACCATGGAACATAGGAGGTCGTGCTCTCAGCAAATCCTTCATATGACCTACAGCTAAAACATCCTGTTCTGCAGTCAAAACTGTCCTCCTGGGTGGTGTCCTATCTCTCTACCTCTCCACTTCCTACTCAATTCCCTGTCTAGGCCTGAGATGTGCAAGAGCCTGCTCGAGTAATGGACGAAGAAGATCTCCAGCGATAGGCTGATTCAGAACCACATTATCAATAGCTAGAGGGCTAGGATGCTCTCCATGTTCACTTCCCTGTGAACCCTGCGGAGGGGCATTCTGACGATCAGCCCCACGGCCACCACCTCGGCCCCGTCCATAGCCTCTAAGACGACCTCGCCTCGGTGACATGATCCTACACCAAGACAAAATCGAGTCTCAGTTTAATGATAAGAAAACCAATAAACACACATAAGAATCTAACACCTAGGACAACTTAGAGGGCTCGCATGAACCAGAGCGCCCAGTGTTAGAACCTTGGCTCTGATACCAAGCTATAATGCCCCGCCGTGGAACTCGAAAAACGTTATGACAATCACATAAACAACAAAATATTTTTTTCTTACAAAAGATAACATGCAACAACCACATTCATAAATGTTCCAGGATTCCATGACAATGCTACTACGGATAACATCAATACATTAAAATAATATAACCATAAATAAACCAAAGGAAACTCATGCTCAAATATAATAATAAGAGTTATGTACAACATTCGAGAGTATATCAAATCTCTGATTGAAACAATATAAATACAAGGAAATCCATGCACATAAAAAGTGCGATACAAAGAAGAATGAGAAGAGGAGAAGAATGACATCCATGCTGCAAATTTGGCAAAGGAACTCAACTCCATAACCAATGCATTAACTAGATCTAGCCAAGAAAACCTATCATAACAAACCAACAGATGGGGACCCAATGGAGTAGTGGCATGTTCCTCCCTACCATGTTGTGCTCGAAAGCCCAACCCCTGTGCTAGGAGATAGAACGAATCCTCATGTCAAACAAAATTTAAAAGACAACAACATAGTAACAAGATTGACTCACAAGACAACTAAGAACCAGATAATAATGACAATACTGGAATAATAAATCTGCATAACATAACTCCATAAAGAAATCACTACATAAACTCTATAAACGACTCACAACATAGAGTTCACAAGGTGCACTAGGATAAGAGTGTCATCACACGTACCGAATAAGTTACCCTGGGTAGCCTTCCTAGGTTACTGGCCCTCTACAGGATTTACCCTGGCAACCTCTAACAACTCCCGACCCTTATACGTACAGTGTGGTCTTGAAGCACTTCTCAAGAAGATGAAGTGTTCGATTTGCCATTCTAGGCCTTCTCAAAATGCTTTAACCTAAGTGAGCGTTATAAGCCAAGTTGAGGTATACATTATCTTGTAAAGGTTATTACACTACCCAAACCCCTACAATAAATTTTAGTTATCACTTATTATAAACTTTCGTTAGGTTACCCCTGCAACCTCTTCTGGGTCCGACCCCCAACGTAAGCCACTCTTCCTAAGGTACAAGTCCACAAATGGAATACATCAAAGAGGGAATACTACCTAAACATGATCTTAATTCAAGGATCAATAACCAAATTATTCAATAAATAATCAAAGTGACAAAATACTACAACAACCTCCACAACATGTAACCAACATAAAATGATACATCAACTGCCCAAACAGTAAACTGAGCATGATCCACAATGCCAATAGGTATACAACAACATGCCATGACATAGAAACCAAAGGACACATCTGGGAAACCACTAACAAGACTGTTTCATAATTATAACAACAAAAGGCATCACAATGGAAATTTTAACTAAATCTAAAATGAGATTACTATTCATACAATGTGTTCCCAAGATTAAAGAACTAATGTTCATACAAAAGAGCCTATTGAAACTCATTAATTTGAAAACTATGACTGTCATAATATTAACCATGATCTTTATTCATTTCTATAGATAGTAAACGATATTACCATGATCCACATAAATTTTACAATCCAACCATTTCACAAGATATCAATAATTCATGAATAAAGCAACTTAACTTGAGACACAATAAAATGCATTTATACATCTATGTTAGTGAATCTATTGTAGATTACTGTAATTAATAATAATGTTTATTCTAAACCAAATTAATATTAATTAATAAATCCAATTTACAATTTCAACATATATGGAACACTTATCCAATTAAAATTAAAATCTTTTTCTATAGAACTTAATTAGAATAATTATTCTCTAATCCAAGCCAATATTACAAATCTAATTCCAATCATAAACTAATTAAATAAAAAGTTTATAATTATTTATATATTTAAACGTTGACTGACTTCTAACTATAAATTAAAAAGAATAATCTCTTAAATAAGACTTATCTTCTCACTATATTTTAAATATCAAATAAAGATTATAAATATAAATCAACAACTAGAATAACTCGGATGACTCATCTAGTGAAACCGACTAAAGTCTAAGACTTATCCAAGTTTCAAAGATTTCAACAACATGCAACATAATACTGGTCATGCATCATCCCTTGGTATAGAGGAGACTACAACAATATAACAGTGTACGATCATAGTATAAACCGACTATGCATGTAGCATCAAGGAAGTTTAAGATAATAACAGGGATATCGCGTGGCCTATACCAGAGACCAGTTTCACGAATAGAAAATGATAGCGATAGAATAATCAAAGCCTAATTCCATTTCTCCATAACAGAAACACATACAAATGCACAGGCCATAAGACAAAGATAGCTTTGTTAAGGAAGGTGAAAACACCGTAACTGGTACCACCGACTACAAGGAGTAAAAAGATAATATCTAAAATATCCAATATAGACTTAAAGGCCGCAACTCAAACAAACTAAGTACATGCACAAAGAAAATGAACATTGAAGTCTGGTTAAACATAGATATGCTCTACAACCGGTATGGAATCTAACGCAACAGGGCATCAAGGAAAACAACAAACTAACATTGATTCACTTCAGAGGCTTAGATCATAATAATTTTACCACGTCCAAACCTTTTTAAAGAAAATCCTAATTCCTAACTTCCACATTTGGTTATCGCATGCATTACTCAAAAATACATCAGTTAAGCACAACATTTAACTTTAGATCAGAACTCAAGTTGAGTTTTCGAAAACTAATTTTGAATAATAAAGTCAATCTTCAATTCATTGCATTTTAAACAAGATAATCTATTATTCTAACAAGCCTTCAATGAACTAAAAATATCTTATATAATTAAATTAAATCATTCAATCCATTTAATCAATGCTAGCAAAACATTATGATAAATCAAATCAATATGACATAATCATTGCAAATCCAATAAGGATGAATGACAACCAACATATAATGAACAGACGACCAGACAACCAAGGCAACAACAAACACTCGTTCTTTTCAGAACAAAGGCTAAGGACAGAGGACAAGTCGATCTCCCATCGTTATTTCCATTGGGTCATGGCACGCTCAGACCTGACAAGCAGGTGGAGTCGATGCCTGTACCTACAAGCTGCATACACTACAAGATTAGCCCAACATGAATATATATCTGAAAGCACACCGTGAAGAAGAATCATGATATAGCAAGGCACTCACAGTGGAGTACTGCTAAGTCGTCTTCTTTACTAACTAACATAACATCTCACTAATCATATCATGATAATGCGCAAAACAAAGCATCCTACATAAACATTATAACATCATCAAAAGAAGGTAATCATCTCATCAAATAATATAGTGTATCATCATAAGAGTTTCACAAACAGTCATATAAGTCATGACATAAAACATTGCACAACATAATCTCATAGTCCAGTCAGCTACCAAATAACAACATAGCTAAAATTAACATGACGACAGAAGGGTCACTACAGTTGTAGGGACCAAAAGAGTAGACTTCAAAGGTCTCATAAGCAAGCTATATGTTTCTCAACCAAGGATGACAGTGCGACATGTGGATGTCCCCATTGTGCGTTGTATTCACATACGGTATGAAAACAAAACTTCCTAATAGAAATGACAATAAGTCTACTAACTATTCAAAGACTAAAATCTGGAGGTTAAGCTAAATTAATAGAACAATGAAAATAACAAAGATATCATAAAAAGAACTAAAATGCATAGATTAAACAAAATGAAGTGAAATGAAAAGATGGAAAAGAGGAGAAATAATACACAAGAGGTATAACACTGTGAAACCTTTTGCAGCACTCTAAATCAACAACCTGCACAAACAAAAATGGGGAAAAATATTGGGGTTGTTTAGGGGTTTTCCTCAGCCAAACCCTCACATAGGTGTTCCTACCTCCACAGACAACTAGATAGACAAATAGAAAAGAAAGTAGATGATAGACAATAGAAAATTTACAATGACAATATGTTATAAAAAATAAATGATAATGCAATGAGAAATAGAGTGTAATTACCATCCCTTTAGCAAGCTAGTGATGCCGAAGGAGAGCATGCAACACCCACGATGAACCAAGAGAGACAAAAGGATTTTGTAGAATCCAAGACGTGAAATAGCTTGCAAGAAAATGGTATGGAATGAGGATAAGAGTGAGAATGAGAACTAGATTGAACAAATGATCAAGAGAGAGTCAATGAATGAGATAATGAGGAGTTAAAATTAGGAAAAGGTATTCAAATGGGAATTTTCAGTGCATCTGCAAGCCACAAAAGTGTTACCAATTTGTGGGAAGCAATTTATTGTAGCATCCCAATGACTATGTAGGTAGGAATATTTGTGGGACTAGCACCTACAACAAAAAATCACTTAAGTGACCAAAAATGAAGGGGTTAGGGAAAAAATTAAGGCTAGGTGAAATGAGACTTGCATTATCGAATTTTATTAGGGCAAAGGGGAGGTTATGGAATACAAAATTACATGGGATGCAATTTTGAAATTAATTTTTTCCCCCACTCTAGAGACCATATGCATTCTAACATGTGCAAGCTAAAGTAGAAAGAATGAGTTTGAAGAGAATATACCTAGGATGAAGAGGACACATGTCTTCGATCTAGTATATGCAATTGAGAAGTTGATCTAGGACATGAAGAGGAAATGAGTCTTCCATCTTGCAAAGCTAATTGTAATGTCACCACAAATATGTTAACTATAGACAAACACGTTGTGTGTAAAAGCAAAAAATAGGGATGAAAAAATCTATAGGTCATGTCATAATCTGATTATATAAAATTCATCACTGATAGGTATGACTAGCAAGCTAGATACCATATGACAAGTAGATATAAAGAGATGTGATAGAAACAAATCCCACAAGGGAGGAGAACCCCTATCACAAAAAGAAAAGTCTAGTTAGGTTGCCTCCAAGCTAGACAACGAGATCATGAGACATCAATATTTTTAAGACATTACTTTTGAAAAATGATAAGAAAATAGTTAGACATAGTAGCCCCCGCTTAGAATGATGTGTGTTATACAAAGGAGAACATATCATTCTAAGGAGAAGAAGAGAGAGAGATTTTGTGGCATGACATACATGGTGAGATGTATTCATGGAGTATTGTTGCACGAGGGACAACACATAGAGTCCACAACATCAAGAATAAGCAAAGATAAAGAAATCAAGATCACAGGGGAATCCAATTATTCAGCGTCAAAATTGATCATAGATATATAGATAAATATAGTATAATATGTATAAATTGTCATCACCCCCCCAAAGAGATTGGAATGAGAAGAAGAGCACATGAAGACAAATACAAATTTGGGTCAATATGGAAGAGGCCTAAATGCTTTGATGCTTTGCATCTGCCCTGGTGTGAAAATCAAGTTTAAAGACAAATATAAGAATGATGAGATAAATAGAATTTTTGCGATACATTTTATCTCATGTATCCAATGACCTACAAGGGTATCAAGGGTCCTCCAAGAAAGAGCATAAACATAAACAGGCAAGCACAAGGGAATACAAACACACACACAATCTAATCTAAAGATAAAGGAGAGGTACTACTCAAGTCCAACATCTCCAACAAGTTGTCTTTCTCCCAATCTAGATCATCATAGGGGGAAGGAAGATGCACCTATAGAGAAGGGATAGCAAGAGAAATACCATCTGACTCGCTTGCAACAAGATCCAAGGAGAAGGCTACCTTGATGTCCTCATCAATAAGTTATTGTGAGGCTAGTGTAATGGAATTAGCGAAGATGGAAGAAAGAGTGGGAATGTACTCCATCTAGTTGAAAATACACTTATCCAGAGTGAAATGTTGTGACTAAATGAGAGGAGGTGGAAGAATTGGAGAGTCATTGTTGATCTCTAGAAGAGGCATAGTGACAAACTTCGGGGAAGGTGCTGTATTCATCACACGAATGGCACAAGATAAAGTAGAATAAGATGAAGGAGACACAGAAGACCTTTTTTGACCATCGTTTGGAACGAGGTCATGCTATAACTTGTGCTTAAGTGGAGGATGTGAAATTATTGCATCAAAAGTGGAAGAAGTAGGAGCAATAGCCATAGTAGACACAACCTTTGTATGAGGCATGTCAATAGGCTCAAGGAAAGGAGGAAGATCTGGTAAAGAGGTGATCAAGGGAGGCTCCATAGAAGGAGCGATGAACACCTATACTCTCTTAGGGTGAGGTTCATCGAGATCCATTGAGGAAGTCAAAAGAAAGAAAGAGGTGATGTGAACAAAATTAGAGATAGGAACAAGAATGGAAATAGAAGCAGAAGAAAAAGGAGATAATGAGGCTCTCCCTCGATCTTTTGTGAGGCCTCATGATCCTAAGACAATGCGCATTAATGATGTTTATGCTCACACACGTCAATTAAGATGACTGGGCACCAAGAAGGGAAACCTCAAGACTCTAGGGGATCCTGTTCAACTAGAGAAGTGGGATTCATAGTCATTGTCAGCAAGAGAGTAGGCTCCTAAGGAGGAACAAGAGGAGGAGCAAAGACAAAGATAGGGGCCTCAATGATGAGCTCCTTTCATTTTTCTAATTTTGGAGTAGGTGGAGGAATGGGAGGAGGCCTCGAAGGCTGAGTTGTAGGAACAAAAGAAGAGGGACCAACTCCAGATGAATTCTTCCCCTTGCCATAAAGGGTGGTTCAAGGAATAGTGGGAAAAAACTAAGAGTTGGAAAACTTGGGGTTTAGACTTCACAATATGGGTGCCTTTAATTTCTTGTGCTAGGAATAGTAGAAGGAATTGAAGACATTGTTGAGGGTTGTGAAGTCATAGAAGAAGGAGAAGGATAAGGTATAAGGTTAAGAGCCTAATTTTCCTTAGCCTTCAAAGAGGAAGGTGCAAAGGAAAAGGCACGTTGTTGTGTGCACATAGAGGCCTTCATGGAGTTCGCATGAGAAGAAGGCGAGAAAACAAAATTAGGGGACATGACCCCCATCTTGTACCTACAATAGGCCCTATAGAATAAATATCCATGGGGAAACAAAGGTCTAATAGGGGCAAGCCAAAAATGATCCACAGAGAAGCCCCCACACGACACAAATGGTTTATACCTAGTATCTTGGATAGTATGCATTGTATCATTATGAGGAAATTTTAGAAATTTATGGACAACAGAAGTGACCACATTCATGGAGACTAGCCATGGAATGCCTAGTCTTACATTAATTAAATGACCTATTTAATTAATATTTCCCCTTCATCTAAGGTTTCTAAAATTATTTAATTAAATACTTTATCTTTATCATTTCTTCTCTAAATGAAATAATGTATCAATTTATTTGATTTAGTCATTTACCTTTTTGAATTTAAATCAATTTTAAATTCATTCTTTCTCTCTCCTTGTTCTATCCTCCATAACCTTTCCTCTAATCTAGATTAATTTAATTAATTCATGACTAAGATGTGCACATCCTTAATCAAGATTAATTTCACATCCTCCATATTTGTCCACTTGCCTCTAATATTCATTAATTCTCCTAGTCACATGTTTGCACAACCTTAATCTAATCACTTACCTTATCTAGTATTTCCTCCAAGTCAACCTTTCATAGGTACTTGCCTTATCAGGCATTGACCTCTTCCCCATGTGAATTTAAAATTCACATTTATTTATCCCATGAAATTCTCTTTCCCATAATCTCTCATAGGTCACATCACTCACATGGGACAAGGACCTCCTTTAAGAGGACCTTGGCTTATCCATAGGGTACTTCCAATCATGTGAATTTAAAATTCACATTTATTTCTCCAACAACTTCTCCCATCCCCATGATGATAAGTGATGACTTTCTAAAATTCCTCACTTATCACCATCAACCTCATATGGGGAAAAGGACTTCCTTTTTGAGGAGATCTTCCCAAGGTACTTGCAAGTACCTCCACCTCACATGTCTTTTTCCACGTCATTTTTCCTCTTCATACCTGACATTCCACATGGCAAGATGTGAGGACTTGTGAGTCCTCAACTCACCACAACCCTCCATCTTGGCCATGTTGGCTAAATCCTAGCCATCCATTTTTCTTTAAACTGGAAGACTTGGTCTCAAATTAGAAGATTAGATAAGAATTAGATCATTTTTGCATTCACCCTCTTTCAAGCATTCAAGCACTTAGCACTTAGTACTTGCATCCTCCATTATTGCAGCCATTGAAGCTCTTATTGCATTCACCTACCATCATTATCACAATACCCATCTCCATTATTGCAATCCTCATCAATCCCTCTCCCCTTTGTATCTATTTTCCATCAAGGGAGCATACAATCAAGCATCATCAAAGTGCCAACCAACTCATTAATCCAAGCAAGGTATAAGATTTCCTTTTCTTTATTATTTTGTTTGGATTCAACTTAGGCTAATATTGAGTGTTTGTTTGTGTTTTCCCTTTTGCATTTCATCTTTGTTTTGCAGTTTTAAGTAGATAAAACACTTGCACACAACTAGAAATTGATAAAAGAAAATAACTATTAATGTAAAATCTAGAAAATGCAAGATATTTGAGAGCACAATGTTGTATGTAAAAGACCTAGAAATGAACTATGAAATGAAAGTAAACTATGATATAAATGAAAGACAAGGATGAGGTGCACCTGAAATCTGAAGAAGAAAAGGATTGACGTCTGGAATCCTGAAAAACTTGATGTAGAAGCCAACTGGGACACTTGTACCAATTTGTTTGACTTAGTCCAATTTCTGAGAAAATATGTCAGAACGGGTTTTAGACAAAGGGGTACTAAAATCTACAGAAAACACTTTTTAGGCTAGGCAGTGGGACTAATTCACCATTGATGGTGACTTAGTCCATTTTCAGGTTTTAAGAAATTTGAAGGTGCAATCTGTAGCTCTAAGTCTACACTTCTGCTCCTGACAGGTTTTTGGATCCGAAACTACAAAATTTGGCCTAGAGGTGTTCTCCAAGCTTCTTTTAGGGTTTTGACAACCTTGGAGAGCTTTGAAAAATTGTTAAAGAATTTTCCACCTTTGTTCTTTGCCAAATCTGCACACAAGACTTTCAAATCACACAATGAAGGAAAACTTGTTGAATGTTAGGGCATTAGGGTTTGCCTTGGTCAAACCCCTTTTGAGTAATTAAACCAAAATGATGAAATAAGATAATAGAGCATGAAAAAATGGAGTTAATACCTTGCCATGATGATGATCTTGAGTTGTTGCAACAATGGATGTAGATTCAACCCTTAAATGCTTTGGAGGGGTGTCTTGATGACTTAGAATACTCAAATCCTAGCTTGCTTGAGAAGAATGAGAGATGAGTGATTAAGAAGAATGAGTGAATGAATAGAATAGAATTATTAGGGTTAAAATGAGGGGGAAACCCTTTATTTATACATGTTGTGCCCTAATTTCCCAAAAATAACACATCACAGGCCGACCTTAGGGTTTAGAAGATAATATTTTTCCAGAATTTTGAGTTAATTTTTATTTTTATGTCACATGGGACTAAGTTGCCCAAGGTGGCAACTTAGTCCACCTGAGAAAATTTAAGTGGTTGTTGGGAATTAAGGTGTGATTATTGTTTTTTATTAGGATTGTCTTCCGAAACACACTTAAGTAGGACCTATAAGTGCATAAAGGGGTCATCTTATCATGAGAAAGGGTTGATTAATGATGATGAAAAGGGTAATTAGGGGCTAAGATTCCAAAAATAGGATCAAATTAGGCACAAAATTGTCCTTTTCTTCAAAGGTATATAATTTTTGTGAAACATTTAGCCCCCACTTTAGTGAGAGGATGAACTTGCTTCAAACTCACACTAAAGTAGCCAAATGGTGTTAATGCGGATGGTAAAAAATGACAAGGATGAAGAAGGTGGTCAAGCCCTCAGGATTTAAGATCCCAAGTCAAATCGACGTAAATTCTAAAGAACACATTCAAGGGTGAATGATTTGAAGCAAAACAAGATACATGATCATGCAATGATAAGAACTAGGAGGAAGAATAAGAATAAGAAAAAGTAAAATAGGTGGATCAAAATTTGACCATTTGTCTAGCTAGTTGTGGATTAGATCTAGGTTGTTTGTCCAAAAAGCATACTCACTCTGAGGTGATGGAACTTATGGTTGTCCGTCAGGTGAGAAGTCCAAATAAGTGGTTTAATGAGAAAGTCATGCCAATGTGTCAGCTTCCCACCATATAATGAGAAAGTCATGCCAGTGTGTTGATTTCCCATTATGCTAACCATACCAAATTTACCTTGCTTGATAACTTTGATAGGGCACCACAATGATTGTGTAAATGCTTTTAAATATTATGTGAAGATTTTTGTTGAGGTCTCATCTTAGGGAGCATTGTGCCTACTGTCTCCAAGAGAGGACAAGTCAAAGTGTCAGATCATTATCCATGGGATGCCTCATTTACATTAGGTCACTTTAGTTGATCATACACTCTTGGAAGGCATCAAACTCAATGAAACCACCAAGAAGAGGACACATCACAAGAACAAGAAAAATCAGGCCACAAAATTTTGTAAAAAGATGTATTCTAGGTATGCCCCCACTTTAAAGAAGTTGCTACACCATCACCATGAGAAATTTCTTTAAAGTATCCAAGGATAAATGCTAAGAAGACATGAGAGCTAATCTTGGAAAGCCCTATGCCAAGTCATATATTTCTATATTAAGTTGGATCATGAAAAGGGATAGTATGTCACATGCGAGTCAACTTAAGATGTGTCATCCACATCCCAAGCTTTCTCTTATAAGTTTATGAAAGGTTAATGGCTAGTGAAAAGAGATAACGACAAGTGACATACGATGACAAGGCTACTTAACCCTAGTCCGCACTTAGTGCAGGACAAAGGTGAGCTTGCAATGGATGACGGTATGTTGCTCCTTGCGATGGATGTGAAACATGCACTAGTGAGTATGTTATGATCCTACAAATATTACATGGAAAGGAGCAACAACTAATGTTATTTATGTTGGTAAGGAAACAAAGTTTCAACAAAGTTAGCCTTGATTGTATAGACTTTGTCATAGATGTGAGCAATGTCATGGTAACTAGGTTGGTGTGAGCTTGTTGCTTGTGTGACAGTGGGTAAAGAATAAGAGGATTCTTAGGATGTCCCACAGGGTGTGTATGAGGTTCATTGATCGAGGGGGATCTAATTGACACTTGTGTGTGCATAACCTCAATGGGCTTGGGTTGATGTATGCCTAAGAAAGGGAAATCTAGTATCATCTTGGTACCATCACCCAAGGAAGACACATTACAATTGCTCAAAAGGAGGTCAACAGTGTTGTTTCCTTGCACCATGACAATGTCATCGTATGTAAGGGAATTATCAATGGTTTGATTTTCTTATTTATGGATAGTGGAGAGATTAGGTGAAGGCTCTAGTTAATTGTATAAAGTCTCCTCTTCTTGCACAATAGTATCCACCCTAGTAGGAGAGCTTGTAATATGTTCATCATATTCCATGGTGAAAGTAGCTTCATCACAAATAGGGGAGACATCAAGAGGAGGATAACTATGATTTTAATTGTTATCAAGGATTGAAATTTTGTGTTCAAAGAGGTTTTCCCAAAGGGTAGGGTCATCAAGAAAGGGAGGAATAATATTCCCATGATTCTCATTAAGGATAGCATCTAACATTAAACTATCTTCTTCACATTGAGGGTGGATAGTAGGAGAAGGATAATTGTCATGGGAATGGTTATAGAATCTATGTAAGGTAATGTTTAGGAAGGTGTCTATGATTTCATTTTCTTGTGCTAAAATATCTTCCCAGAGGGGATGAGGAGAAGAAAAAGCAAGACCTTCATGATTCTCAATGATTGTACTATCATGGACCAAGATACCTTCGTCACTAAAATGAGAGGTATTAGGAGAAGGAAAATTATGATAATCATGCATGTCTATGTTTGTATTCTCTTCTAACACAACATCCTCACAAATAGGAGAGATAGAAGGTATTCTAAGTTTAAGACAATTATCAACATTTTCATCCACTAGACTCTCATAACTGGGGAATGCATTGAATGAATGATTCACATGTTTATTGATTAACATTTTCTTTGCAATTTTGGAAAGGATTGAAACTAACATTTTTGAGAAATGAAATTTTTAGATTTCAAACAAGGTGATTTGCTGATTACATAATGCAATGATCTAAAAATGAAATGTTGTGAATGTAAAATTGAAACTGTGCAATGCATGAAATGATCTAATGTATGCTAGATCTAATGAAATACATGTTATAGAAACACAAACAATTGATGTAGATAGGTAAGGGCAGCAAACAAAAGCCTAAAAACAAGGTTTTCAGCTCTATAAAAGGTTGTTTTAGGGGAAGAAATGGACTAAGTCACCCAAGGTGGCGAATTAGTCCCAATATGGATTTGTTTCAAGTTTTTCAATTTTTTTTGGATTGATTTGGATGGTTTATATGTTGGAAGATGCAAACCTAAGGTAAAAATGCAGAATTTTAGAAAATTTCAATGATTTGAGATGCAAAAATACAACCTATATGTACTTTCACTAATGCAAAAATTTGAAACCATAGAATGCAGCTTAACTAATGCAAAATGAAATGAAAGCTAACTCTAGGAAAATGATGGACTCCAAATCAGAAAAGAAGGATATACAAAAGTCAGGTTCAACAAAATGAACCACAAAATAAAAGGGGGAAGAGGATTCTCCAAAAAGGCTTCTAGGGTTTTCACCTAGAAGCTATGGAGAGAAAATCTCTTTCACACCTTAAATTTGAGGGCTCATTCAAGATTAGGGATTGGATATGTGTGATGTGATAATGTGTCTAAATGATAGAAATTGATAAAATAAACTAACTATTAATGTAAAACCTAGAAAATGCAAGATATTTGAAAGCATAATGTTGTATGTAAAAGACCTAGAAATGAACTATGACATGCAAGTAAACTATGATATAAATGAAAGAGGAGGATGAGTTGCACTTGGAATCTGAAGAAGAAAATGATTAAGGTTTGGAATCCTGAAAAACTTGATGCAAAAGTCAATTGAGACACTTGTGCCAATCTGGACGACTTAGTCTAGTTTCTGAGAAAATCTTCTAGAACAGGTTTTAGACAAAAGGGTACTCAAATCTACAGAAAACCCTTTTCAGGCCTGGTAGTGGGATTAATTCGCCATTGAAGGCAACTTAGTCCACTTTTAGGTTTTGAGAATTTGAAGGTACAATCTGTAGCTCTAGGTCTACACTTCTACTCCTGACAGGTTTTTGGATCTGAAATTGTAGAATTTGGTCTATAGGTGTTCTCCAAGCTTCTTTTAGGGTTTTGACAACCTTGGAGAGCTTTGAAAAATTGTTGAAGACTTTTCCACCTTTGATCTTTTCCAAATCTGCACACAAGACCTGTAAATCACACAAAGAGGGAAAACTTGTTGAATGTTAGGGCATGGGGGTTTACCTTGGTCAAACCCCTTTTGAGTAATTAAACCAAAATGAAGAAATAAGATAATAGAGCATGAAACAATGGAGTTAATACCTTGCCATGATGATGATCTTGAGTTTTTGCAACAATGGATGAAGATTCAACCATTGAATGCTTTGTAGGGGTGTCTTGATGACATAGAATACTCAAACCCTAGCTTGCTTGAGAAGAATGAGAGATGAGTGATTGAGAAGAATGAGTGAATGAATATAATAGAATTTTTAGGGTTAAAATGAGGGGAAAACCCTTTATTTATACATTTTGTGCCCTATTTTCCCGAAATAAACACATCACAGGCTGACCTTAGGGTTTAGAAGATAATATTTTTCCATAATTTTGAGTTAATTTTTATTTTTATGTCACATGGGACTAAGTCGCCCAAGGTGGCAACTTAGTCCACCTAGAAAAATTTAAGTGGTTGTTTGGAATTAGAGTGTGATTGTTGTTGTTTATTTGGATTATCTTCTGAAACACACTTAAGTAGGACCTATAAGTGCATAAAGGGGTCATTTTATCATGAGAAAGGGTTGATTAATGATGATGAAAAGGGTAATAAGGGGCTAAAATGCCAAAAATAGGATCAAATTAGGCACAAAATTGTCCTTTTCTTCAAAGGTATACAATTTTTGATGGCGCACACTGAAAAGGTCTAATTCAGGAATCACAACAAATGAGGTATCAATAGACTTAGGTCCAACAAGGATAAAAAAAGAGATAGGAGGCATAAAAAAGCCATCATGAGTATGGATGGTGGTCTTCAAATCCTCATACTTCTCCTTATGTAGATTGTTAATAAAGAGGATCTCCTCCATAATGACATTAAACCTAACATCAATTATGATGTTTTCGTTGACGTGTGCTGAGACATATAGTGGAGAAGATTCCCTATTCATAGGTAAGTCATGTGGTGTGAATGTAATGTCAAGAATTTTTTCCACATGAATTTAAGGAGGAATATAAGTGAACGAGACTATGTTCACATAATTAGAAGCACTAGGATGAGTAGATGAAGAAGCAGTTATCAATTTAGTAGAATGAGAAGGGAAATGATCTGTGCATATCTACATCTAGTTGTTAGGCTTTGCTATAGATTTAAAAAAAAAAAATTCTTACCATCACATTGGATGGTGCCTCTATCTATGTGGTCTTGAATTATATGTCTAAGACACACATAGAATTTGGTATCATGACGAGGAACCTAGTGGTAACAATTTTTTTGTGCATCATACCAGGTCAGATAAGGCTCATACAATGGTCTTATTTTTTGGGAGAGAGATTAAACCATCTTTTAATATTTTTTAAAGAAAATTAGCATAAGACTCAAATAATCAATTGGGCAACCAAAAAATAGGATCAGAAATACCATGGACCATGGTTTAGGATTGCTTGAACATGATTGACCTCCACAAAGCAAAAAATAAAAAATTATTTGGTCAAATTTTGGACCATATCAAGGTAGACCCCATGAGGGACCTTGGCCTTATTGACCCATTATTTAAGCACACTTTCAAGGGGAGTCCTCCCAACAAAATAAACAACAAGAGTATGCTACTCTAGCCATTGACATGCAAAATCAAAATCTGACAAGGGTAAAACCACATCAGCTAGGGAGTCAAAAGACTTATCTTGTGGAACACTTTCAGAACAAATTTTAGGGATGCTTGTTCAGAGGGGCAGCCATTGAGTAGAGTCGTCAAACTTCCAACACCGAAAATAACTATTGTGTTAAATCTAGTTGAAGGCATACTAAAACCAAGAAAATTGTAGTAAATATGGTCGTACACACAATAAATGAGAAAATCCTATTCCTATGGTGCAGTATGATGCAAAAGGGGCCAAGGATGATTAAAAAAAAAAACCCTAGTAGATTGAGAAGTGGAACTAGAGGATTATGAGGATAGTGTGGTTACAAGGTAGATTGAGAGGTGGAACTAGTCAAGTTAGCCAACTGTAATTATATGTATCCCATGTTTTGTAACAAATAGTTAAGGATGAGATTAATTGATGGAGCCTGATTGGTTGTGGTGTTAGAGGTATAGGTTCCAGATATAGGGAATTTGAATCCCAAAGGAACATAATTCACTCTAATTGCATGACCATCTTGAGGCATAGTATTGGTAGTATCAAAAGATATAATAAAGGTCACAAAAGGTCTAGTGTCTACCATATTCACAGACACTCTCAGAATTGAAACATACATTTGGGTGCCAATGATTTCTAATTGGACATCTTGAGGGTTCATCAATACAAAAGTGTACGAGGGGACATTAGTCTATACTATGTAAGATAACCCTCAAAGTAACTCAAGGCCTTTATGGTTTGAGATAAGAAGATCCCTCAAACCATTAATAAGAGGAGAAGCTTGACTGTATGTATTATCTTTAGCTAAGAAATCTTCAAAATCTCCAAGTTTCTCTTCCAAAGAACATATTTTCTCAATGGGAACCTTGAGAGAAGATTCACAATCTATGGGAGAGGAAGAATTAGAAGGAGTGATTGATCGAGGATTGACTTGAACTTCAGTTAGAGGATGATCAGAATCAAATGAAGGGTTGAAACCAAATGATAGTTCTATGAATTCCTAAAAATCAGGACCATGGTGAGGATGGTGGAACCGTCTCCTAGAACCCATATCTAAGTTTTGATAAATTCTAACTACATGCCCAAAGGTAGTAGATTGGGTCATGAAACTCATAGAATTGTCACAACACTCTATCCAATATGTGTCCAAAAAAGAGAGAAGAAAATTTTCAATATGCTTCATGTCCTTTATTTCATCATTTGGTTTAATTACCTAAACGGGGTTTGACCAAGGCAAACCCCTATTCACTAACAATCAACAAGTTTTTCTCCTCTTTACATGTGTGATTGAAGATCTAGGTGTCTTGGAGCATGAAGGATAATTGAAGATTAGGTTACAAGCTTAGAGAAAGTTGTTGGAATTGTCTCCTTATTTGCAGGGTTGTAATCTTCACTAAAAAGTCTTCTACAAGTCCGAAATCAAGGTTTCAAATCTAGAAACCAAGTGGAATAGAAAGAGTAAAAATTGAAGACCAAATTTAGACCTTGAAGTTCTAGAAAACCCTAATTGGACTCATATACTAGTCGTAGCATATGAGTCCCAGTTTAGGTCATTTTTCAATTTTTTACAATTTTGGATACCCTTTTTCCAGAAACCTATTCTTGCACAGAAACCCAGATCTGGGACTGATTCTGCCAACTTGCAATATGAGTCCCAGTTAGTATTAAAGTCAAAAATTCTAGCATTTCAGAGCCTCATTCAATCTCCTCCAGGTTTCCAAGTGCACACATTCCATCCTGCAACTTTATGTTTTGTTTGACGTGCTTTTCTAGGCCATTTAGTGAAATATTGCATCATATTAGGGTCAAGAATTACATATTGTATTTCATTTGTCTTTTCAATTCTTAACTTGGTGATTAATCCCTCATTAGTTTATAATCAGCCCCTAGGACAACCCTATTTCTAGATCTCTTTCCCCTATATTCATTGGATTGGGATCTCTAGGGTTATTCTTGAATGATAAAGCGTGAAGATTGTTGTCCTATGTCCTAAACCATAAGTGAAAAAAAAATTCCACCTTTCACACTTAATTTGGGAATAATTAATGATAAATTAGACTTAATATTGCCTTGATCTAGTGTTGTGATGAGTCTTACACATCCACATTCGGTTTTGGGCATGTCTAAGCTAAATAAACCTAACTCTTCCCTAATTTATTATTGTAAAGTGTATTTATTTGCACATTTCACATTAAATTTAGGAGGCTTGTAAACTAAATGGACCTAAATCTAGTGTTGTAATGTGTTATACACATTCACATGGGATTTAGGGACCTTCTAAGCTAAATAGACCCAATTTTTCCCTAATTTAGTGTTGTAAAGTGTATTTATTTACACTTTCACATTGAATGTATGCCCCCCTTGAATTTATGGCCTTTATATCATCATTAATAGGCCCCTATGTCCCTATATTATGCATATCGAGGCATATTTTAATCAAAATCCCGACAAGATCAACATATAAACTTAATTTCTTCACTCCCCGACATTCTCTCTCGGCAAATAGGCCATATGGGACCCATACAGGTGGGACCCATACACCATAGGTGGCGTATGAGTCCCATTTGGCCTATTTTCAAAGTTTTGAGCGAGAAAATCTAGGTTTTAAGTTCAAATTTCATGTATGTCGGCCTTTGGGATCTAATACACGGGATATTAATTTTCATGTCAAAGTCTTCATGTATCATGTTTTTTTTTTAGCTAATAGTTGTGATGTAGGGTTTCATGATTCAAGCTAGCATTTCATTCAAGATTTATCCTATTCAAGCAAGAGTCAAGATATAAATCCATTGGAACCATTTCACACATGTTTGCAACACTTCATTGCTATGGTTTGGTGAGTTGCAACATCATATTTTGTTCATTCATCGTTCTTCATTCCTATTTCATTTCATTTCAATGTTTTATTACCAAAATGGGGTTTCACCAAGGAAAACCTCTATCCACTAACAAAACAACATTTTTCCATCTCTTAAGTGTGTGATTTGTAGGTCTAGATTGAAGACACATTGAGGAGAAAGTTTGGAGAAAGTTGTCAAAGTTCTCACCTTACATTGGAGATACTTGGAGAGCTTTGACAGATTACAAATCAGGGTTTCAGATCCAAAAATCAATTGGGAAGCACATAGCAGACCTTGAAGACCAGATTCAGAACTTGAGGTTCCAAAAAACCCTAATTAGATTGATTCACCAGTTCTCATGAATGAGTCCTAGTTTAGGTCAAAATTCAAATTTTTAGAGATTCAGATACCCATTTTCTAGATTCTTGTTCCTGTATAGAAACCTAGATTTGGGACTGATTCACCTAGCCTAGCGTATGCATCTTAGTCAACATTAAAATTTAGAATTTCTAGCATTTTAGAGCTCCATCCAATCATCTCTAGATTCCTCGGTGCACACATTTCATCTTACAACTTTCTATTTTGTGTCATTTGCATTTCTAGGTCATTTAGTGAAAGATTACATTGAATTAGGGTTGAGCATTTTGATTTGCATTGCATTTTCCTTTCCAAGCCCTAGCTTGGTGGTGAACCCCTCATATGTTTACAATCAGTCCCTAGGGCAACCCTATTGCAAGATCTCTTTCTCCTTTGCATTAAGATCTCTAGGGTTTGTTATTGAATGAGAGAGAGTGAATATTGTTTTCCTATGTCCTAAACCATAAGTGACGACAATTTTCCACCTTTCATTTTGGCGAACTTGCATTTAGAACATCATAATTCTGATTTGGAGTGCATCATCATCCTAGATCTTTCTTGCATTAGGATTTGCACTAGTTAGTTGGTATTCTAGGGTTTCTAATTTTTGCATTGGTGAAAGTGCAATTAGCTTGCATTTTTGCATCTCAAATCATATAAAATCTACATTTTCATTTAGTTCATAGTTCATAAAACATAAAAAGCATAAAAAATGAATTGAAAATTTCTTTTTTTTTTGAAAAAAAACCCTCACTGGGACTCATACGCCCCTCTAGGAAAATCTATCCTAGTGCAGATTCTGCACTACATTTTTTAGTATTTAAATCATTATTTCCGAGCTTTTGTTTGTTGTTTATAGCTTTATGTTTTAGTTTACTAAATTTCTGTTATAATAATTTCATTGTTCTTAGCTCATATTGCATTGGAATTAATCTTGCATTTAGTAACCCTTGCATGAGTATTTGGTGTCCTATTGCTAATACTGTATTGAGACAAAGTTCGAGACTCATCTCATCCTACGATAACACAATCATTTTGGATCTTGGGTTTTTTAGCTTTTTCACTCCTATTATTGACACTAGTACACAGGGTATGGATCATACCCTTAACAACTCTTTACCTTCAAATGGTGCGATGCAAGTTGAAACAAGGATTGATAGTGTTTCGCAAGAAAACACCATTCAAATTCATGAAGACTTAGCAAACCTACAACATCAAGTGAAAAATGACAACATTTCAACTACTCCCATCCCTGCTATAGATAAAATTCATCACATGCTTGAAAGTGGATATGGACTTGACCTTGTGAAAAAAATAGTTCAAATCTTTTGAAAACACCTCACCTCAACCACTATTTGTCCTTTAACTATAAGAAATTTCACAAGCCAAGGAGGTATTCAAATTCCTCCTCCCACAACAATTGCTTCAATTCCTACCTATACCAACCCTCAAGTCACAACAACAATGCAACCAACTAATAATGTGATTCCTTCCTTAGGTATTCCCACTAGCATCCATACTACCTTTGTGGTATCACATGCCATATATCATAGGGTGATCCCACAATATTGGTTTACAATTTTTGGCCAAACTGGACACTAGAATATATTTTTTTAACTAAATCTTCACTTTCGGGCACCTATAGCAGCTAAATTGTGAGGAATTTGAAGATGATGCAAACTAGTGATTTGTAACATTTTATCTGTAGATTCTAATTATATTTTTTTCAAAAATTTTGGAATCAGATTGTACTTCTTTTTCCATCTCCTTTGAAATCTAGTTTTTTTTAGTAAACAACATTTTTAAGGAGTGACGCTCACCATATACAACATAAGTTTTTTTCCACGAAGGATAAGATTCTAATTATTTTGAATTTAGATTTGTAACTATGATATCAGGTGCTTCCAATTGGTCTAATAGTTTTTTATTTAATAATTTTTCCTTATTAAAATTTGAAGTCAAACCAATTACAATTCAAACATTGGCAAACTGTATACAACACAACTTTTTTTGTATGTATCAAAATTCATTTTTTTTGTTGGATCAAGGACTTCAATATCTGGTGCACTCATATTTTTAAATTTTTTTTTTTTCAAATTTTCTATTTTTCCACATGTGTAGAAAAAAGAGCTTGATTTTCGGTGAAAAACCTATGTTTAGTAAAGCTAAAAAGACAAATACATAATAAAACCAAAACATATTAAAATTATATTTGTTGGATAACTCGTTCCGAGGACTACCATCATACAGTTGGGTCTGTGAAGTCTCCTCAATTCTCATCCTCAACTTGAGCTTTGAAGTGCAAAATTTTGGACTTTTTTAGTGTCAGAGGGTGAGAAGGTGGGAAAAGGGGGGTTCAAGCGAACCAGGGGGGGTTTGCTCAAACTAGGGTTCATTCAAACCCTAGTTCATTTGAACCCCCTTTCAAAAAATGTATTCTTTGTGTGTTTTGGTCAGAATGGTGGGACCTTGAATTTAATTGGTTCACTTGAACTAGGGTTCATTCGAACCCTCTTTTGGTTCACTCGAACCAAAGGGTTAATTTGATCCCAAAAAACCATTTTTTTTTTTTTTTTGCATGGGGTCATTTTTTGCAAGTTTTCCTTCCTCACTCGAATTGTAAACCACTTTTGTGGGTTTACCCCCTACCACCTTACCACCTACAAGCATTCCATTCACTTGTCCCTTGAACACATACACCCCTCCACCTCTTTCAACACCATATCATAACACAAACAATGACCCTCTCATAAATCAACTCTTCCAAACCGTTTCATCCCTTCAAAAACAAATTTCCACCATTAACCAAAATTAAAATGACCCACCTACATATTATGTCAAAAGAAGCCCATTGTCCTTGGAGATATTGCAAACACTGATGCCACAAGGTGTAGAGGTGCCTAGATTTGAGAAATATGGAGGAAAGAGAGATCCTTCTAACCATGTTAATGCTTATACCACCTTATATAGTGATTTTTCCTTGATGCCAAACTCTTGTCTAAGCTTTTCCCTAGGTCCTTGAAAGATATTGCCTTGGAATGGTTCTCTTCATTACCAAACAACTCAATTCATTCATTCAATGAACTTGTTGAGGCATTTTTCAACCATTTCCAAGTGAATATGACTCCTAAGACAACCTTGGCCGATTTGATGCGATGTAAGCAAAAAGAAGAAAATATTTCTGACTTTATCTCACACTATCAATCGCTTTATTCCCAAATCAATGTCAAGGTTCCTGATCCTCACCTTCAAAATATTTTCATAGTTTTTTTTTTAAAGATACAAAATAAGCTTACCATGATGAAATTCTCATCCTTCATGCATTTGTGTACTTCCCTCCATGATTATAAAAATTCGATTAGTAGTTGTGATGCAAAGTCCACTTCTAGCTAAACCAAGAAGTTCGAGTCCACAAACTAAAGAAATTAACAACCTTTTAGAAAGTAGAATAAAGTCTTCCTTCAAATTAATCCCCCTCAACAAACAAATCAAAATACGAACAACCAAATAGTTGTTGTTAAATCCATGATACCCTTTAGGTATGGGGACCCAAAAAGATAATTCACTACCTTACCTGATACCTTCACAACAGAATGTCCCAAATTTTAGAACAACAAATGATTACTTTGCCTCCCATTAAAATACCCGATCCCAATAAGCCTTTACCTCCAAACTTTAGATCAAATGCTTATTTCCATTATCAGCGACAAAATGGACACGATACGAAACATTGTAAGCGACTTAAACATCTTGTGCAAGACCTCGTTGATTCTGGTCATCTTTTCGTTGAAGGTGTTAATGATCAAGGAAATAAGTCCATTGCTCCTCCTAATGAAAATTTACAAATTTTTACCAACCCTATGCCAAAACATAACATTTCATTTTTCGAAGCTAGTGAAACTACAAAAACTGTTGTGATGAATGTTGATACAAATGATGAGAACATAGATACAATTCAACAAAGTCTTATGGATACTAATAAACAAGAAAAAAATCCTATCGATGGTTTGGTTGCATTGATTGAAACTCAAAATTGTATGGGTTGAACAAAAAAGCCTCTTGAGATTATTTTCTCCTCACAAGATATACTAAGACATACACTTGATGGTCCTCTTTACATAGCTAGTCATATCTATGATAAACCCACTAATGGGATATTAATAGATCCCATCTATGGAGAGAATGTGATCACTGAGGAATTCTTACTACTGCATGAGCTCTATCAAGATATATATGATAAATTAAAAGAATGGATCAAGGAATAATGGGTTTGCTTGCACTACAATGGGATAAATCACCTTGCCTTTACAAATAGGAGCAAAAAAACATTAGATATCTAATTCTCCATCATCCCCCAATCGGACCAATTTTGTGTGAAGCTAGGCTATCCATGGCTTCACTCCATGAATGTCATCCCGTTAATTTTGCATAAATGCTTAAAGTTTCCCTTTGATGATGGAATATTTATTGTGCAACATAGTGGCTTTAACCCTTTGTCTTCCCATGAAATTTTTTCCTTAAATTTCTTTTGGCCTGAGCCTATAGAACCTATCAAACCACAAGAAGGCTTATTTTTCAAATCCTATCAAAAGTTTAAGGCAATGAAAATAGCAGAATTATCCCTCCGAAATATGCCTCAAGCCACCACCAAGCCTACCATCCTTGACGAAACCATGATTGAGCCTAAAAAAATTCTAAATAACTAAGACCAACCTAAGACAAAACCTTCACCTACTTCCTAAAAAAGACTAAGAGACAATGAAAAAAATCCCATCTTAGCTCTTAGAATAAAGTAAGTGTATAAAGTCAAACAGAAAGCAATTGAACAAACTCTTGTGTTTCCTTCCATTCTTCCCCCCAAGGAAGAAAATAAACCTATGGTTGATCAACCTACTCCTACACAATCTCAACTTGAAAAAAAAACTAAAATAAATAGAGAATATAGAGAGCATAGGTGTAGACATTGTGCCCTTGCTCACAAGTTAAATGAAGACATAAACAAAGAAAATCAAGATCCAAACTCAACTGATGCAATGCATGACTAGTCCATACCTTCCCCGAAACAAAAAGACCCTATAATGCAACTGAAACAAGAGATAAACTCTCCCTTAGACATTATCATTTGACTTCCTGTTGTGATTAACTTGGTTGATGATGAGGAAGTTGCTAAAATTGACGAAGAGGTGCATATTGAATTGAATATATTGTTCCCATCTTCTATGAGCTTAAATGACAATTCTCCTAAGAAGAGTGTTGAACCTGGTGATGACCCTAGTTTGGCACTTGGTATTGTCCCTCTGCCTAGTTGTTTTCCTTTTGTATATGATGAACATGATTGGGATGCAGATGACCAACTTATAGGTTGACTTGCATGTGCCTTACTACTCTTTTGAATTAGTTATTTTTCTTTTTATTTTGATTGTATGTGTGCAATGTGATCCCCCATGACGTTCTATTTGATGTATATCTCTCTCTTTGTGACATTCCTATATTTGTACCTTCATTCTTCCTTATGTCCTACATATTTGTTCTTTTCCTTTTATTTTCTTGTGTTTTCCTTTTGGGGATGATGCAAGGCATCAAGATATCCATGACTCTTCCATGTTGACCCAAAATATTTTCCTTTATTCTTTATTTCTTTGTCTTTTGTTTTCCTTTTGGGGATGACACAAGGCATCGAGACATTCATGCCTCTTCCATGTTGACTCGAAAGGTTTTTCTTTGTTTTCATTTTCTTTGTGTCATTCTTCTAGTTCTGTGTGTATTTGGGGAATGATGACAGTTCCAAGCTCTCTAAAAACATTGTAGTAAGAAGATATTGACCCCAAGTCCATAGATCCCTTATGTGTTTGGATTTTTATTTTGGGGGAAACCCCTCTCTTTTCTTATCTTTTGCATGGCATAGATTTACTTGGAAACATATGACTTGGCATAGGGCTTTCCAAGTTAGCTCTCATGTCTTCTTTATTGTTTGCATTTTCTACTTTAAAGTAATTTCTCACAACATGGTGTTTAGCAATTTATTTAAAGTGGGGGCATACATTGGCATTATTCTTTTGCATTTTTTTTCTTGTTCATGGTTCATGGTGTAGTCTTCTTGCTTTATGTGATGCGTTTTTCCATTTGTGGTTGATATTGGGTGTGATGTCCTTCAAGAGCGTGATCTCTCTTAGCATATTGCATTCCTCTAGTGGCTTGATGTGACACATTGCATCCCCTAAGTTTTGAATCTTCTATTCTTTGATTGGTCCTCTCTTGGAGACATTAGGCACAATGTTCCCTAACTTAAAGACCTCATATAAACTAAGAAATACTCCTTTGAATGTTACCTATTTTTCATTTGCATTTTCAATTATATGGCCACCCTGCATAATACATCTTGCATCCTGTATAGCCATCTTGTTTGTTCATGAGTTCCAAGCATACAAAGTTTTTATTTCCTCATGAAGCTTGAAGTTCATTGTCCATGAGCTCCAAGCATATGAAGTTTTTCTTGCCTCATGAAGCTCAAAAATTATTTTTGTGTGGCACCTTATTAAATTTATCAGGAGGTATAACTTTGTTATGGTTTTTTACAGGAAGCTCAACTGAGGCATGACTCTCCCTGATCCACTCATGTATGAGTGTGAGCATATACCAGATGTGTGTGTATTTGTCTCACCTCTTTCAGATCCTCACCCAATGGACAACCTAAAGTTTTGTTGCTACAAAGTGAGCTTGTATTTTTCAGACAAACAACATAGATCTGATCCATATTGTGATGGACAAACAGTTGAAGCTTGATCCACCCCTTTTATTTTTATTTTACTTTTATTTTCATCTTTTGCAGTGAATGCTTATGCCTTTATGATGTTCTTATCATTTTCATGTGTGTTATTTTTTTCCTATGCTGGTTTTCCATGTGATCTTGATCATGGGGGCTTGATCACCCCTCTTGATCATTGTTATCCCGTCTTATTGGCATTGGTGCATTTGAACCCCTCTTGATGTGATTTCATTTACTTTAGTGTGAGTTTGAAGCAAGTTCATCCTCTCACTAAAGTGGGGACTAAATGTAGTGTTGAAAAATGTCATTGGTGACATTTCCACACTTGTTTGGGGCCCTCCCTATAAAATTGAGCTTAATGATGCCTTGACTTAGTGTTGTAATGTGTTTAACACACTCACATTAGGTCTTGGGACCTTGTAAACTAAATAAACATAATCCTACCTTATTTTAGGTGTTGTAAAGTTTTGTAACACACTTTCACACTTTTCTAAGGTTGTCATTAATAATTGGGCTTCTTTATGCTTTAATTGGCCTTATTTTGCATACACAAGCCTCATTTAATGTATCTTTTTGAGGATGATCCTGACATAAATCAACATCCAATCATCATTTAGGTGTTTCTAGGTTGTGTGGTTCAAATTTGGTGGTCTAGGAATCATTCGCCACCTTGGGCGTATGAATCCCACCTATATTTTTGGGTCTTGATCCTAGTTTCATAACTTTCTAAGCATTTTTGAAAATTCCCCATAAGTTTTTCCTAATGGGAATCATTCACCACCTTGGGCGAATGAGTCCCGTTTGGCCCAAAATTAAAATTAATTCAAATTCTTCGTAGGATTTCATCCTCCTAGATCTGATGTCAGCTTGTAGTGTTGTAATTTTAGGAATTCTTACATTATTAAGTATAAATACAAGTTTCTTTCACTCATTTTCATCTAACAATCATTCATGAGATCACCTAAGATTTTTGTGAGAACATTCATAATAGCAAGTTTGAGGCATTCAAGTGTTTACAAGAGTCTTCAAGAGTAGATTATCAAGCATTCTAGAGCATTGTTCAAGAATCATGTCAAAGTCTTCATCCATCATGTTTAGTTTTGAGATAATAATTATGATGTAGGGTTTCATGATTCAAGCTAGCATTTCATTCAAGATTTATCATATTCAAGCAAGAGTCAAGATCTACATCCATTGGAGCCATCTCACACATGTTTGCAACACTTCATTACTAGGGTTTGGTGAGTTGAAAAATCATATTTTGTTCATTCATAATTCTCCATTCCTATTTCATTTCATTTGAAGGTTTGATTGCCAAAATGAGGTTTGACCAAAGAAAACTGCTATCCACTAATAAAACAACATTTTTTACTCTCTTTAGTGTGTGATTTGAAGGTCTAGATTGAAGACACATTGAGGAGAAAGTTTGGAGAAAGTTTTCAAAGTGCCTAAAGTTGTCAAAGTTGTCAACTTACATTGGAGATACTTGGTGAGCTTCTACAAGTTACAAATCGGGGTTTTGGATCCAAAAATCAGTTGGGAGCACAAAGAAAACATTGAAGACCAGGTTTAGACCTTGAAGTTCTAGAAAACCCTAACTAGACTGATTCACTAGATCTGGTGAATGAGTCCCAGTTTAGGTCAAAATTCAGATTTTTAGAGATTTAGATACCCATTTGCGAGATTCTTGTTTTTGCACAGAAACCCAGATATGGGACTTGATGAGTACCTATAAATGACACTTTAATTAATCTTTTTATGTTCTCAAATACTCAATTATATTATTAATTAACTATTATGGCAGTAGATTATATGTTTAAGTGTTCGCTTGTGTCATCTTATACTTAAATAATTAGAAGATATATTAGAAATGATATTTTGCATTAAATGTGATTGTTTTAAGTGATGTTAATGATGAAATGACTATGCATTAAAAAATATCTGCTATCATATTTGTAATCTATTCTTGAGGATTTTGTGTAGGTACTTAAATTCTTACTATTTGAGTTGGATCTGTTAAACTTTTTTTTTAACAACATGGCACTAACTACACTCCTGAAAGCTCTAGATGGATACTGATTTGCTATAATTTTTAATTGGCTCCCTTTGCTGATTTGGAAACTGCTGCTCCAGCTGTGATGAAGCGAGACTCTCTTGGATATTTATAGTTATACTCTAGTTTAGTTTGGCACTCTATAATGTGGCGGTTAGCACCATGAATTTGAATTCAAAATAAGATATATTATTATAAATATCCATCCTCAGGTTTAGTTTCAAGTTAGTCGATCTTTTGTTGAATATTGTAATTTATGGTACTATGTACTTTTGTTTTACTCACCTATTTTGGCCAATTGGAATGAAAATAAGAAGTTGATCTGAATCTTGGTGTTAGAGGTCCCACCAAAGGAAGAGCAGGGTCCACTCAACCAAAGGAGGTGACCTTGTTTTATGTTCTTTGACTGAGTTAAATTATGTTTGGTTTATATTGGTTTGAAGTTAAGCATTTTAATTTATGTTGATAAATGTTCAGTAACTACATTCACTTAGATTAATTTACTGTGATCCAAATTAGTTAAGGCATTTTGTTGTAGAACGAAATTCATTCACTTACAATAGATTCAAACACTATTCATAGAAATTAGATTAAGTACTTATTTTCAAATGCATGTAGTTGTAATGACATTGATAATAATGACTGATGTAAGGATCGAACTGAGGCTTAATTGGAATTTTTTCATGGGAATTAGTATTGATGCTTTCTATATGTTTAATTTCCTGCAAATGTAATTACATTCACTATTTTCTAGATTAATGTTCATTACCTACAAGCGTAAATAGACTTTCCTTTCGATAAAATTTCAATACTACATTTTATTCCTAGAGTTAATTTAAGTTATTTCATAGATCTTTCCATGAACCAATTGTAGTTAAGTGAGGTAAAGTCTGAACTAAGTCATTAGGATTGAAATAGGTCTAGATAAGCATTAATTGTTCAATAAGATAGAGTTATCCTTAAGAAATTAGTTGTCGTGTTCCACTCCTGAGAGCTCCTAAAGGCTCGTGAAGGAGACTATCTAAAATCAAAGTCACTGTTTATAGTATAAACCCCCCCAATTTATGGAGTCATCCTTATCGCATATAACTTTGAGACACACCTGGTTGGATAAATGAGAGATTAAATGATGCAAGTAGTGACACCAACGACCTTGCCCATCATTTTTGGTGTCATTTCCAGGGAAATATTAAAGATCTAGCTATTAAGTTTGAAGCCTTAGTGTTGATAAGGAAGATAATTTATATTGTGGATGAGATGAGCTAGAGACCATCTAGGAAGGTTTCTTCCATGAAATATTGATTTTGATCAAGAACAACAAATTTTGCAACATCAAATTGAAAATCAAGAAGAGAATCCAGAACATTATTAGGAAGAAGGAATGGGTGACCAACCAGGAAATGATCCCCCATCAAATAGGACTTTTCCCTATCCTTTTAATCTAAAAAAAGAACTTGATGAGCCTCCTATGAAGAATATTTTACCCTTAAATTTACCTACTTTTAGGGGAAAGACGTAGAAGGAACCTGGACAATTTCTCTTTGAGTTTAAGGTTTCACGTCAAACCTATGATTATGTAGTAGTTGATAACCAAAAATTAAAATTATTTCCTTCTACCTTAAAGGAGTCAGCCTTACGATGGTTCATGGGATTAGGTGTAGGTACAATCTCAACTTGGCATGAAATGGAAACTGAGTTCTTGGATAAATACTAAGATTAATGCCGAGTAAGAGATAGGAAGGAGGAATTGTTCTTAATGAGACAAATGGAAGATGAAAGTTTGGAGGATTATGTTGATAGATTTAAATTTGTCCACAAGAGATGTGGTAATGCGTTAAATAATGAGATTAGTAAGACAATTTTTTTGAAGGGAATTGATGATGAGTCTAGAGAGTCTTTGAATCTTATGGGAAGAGGAGATATCAATAAGCTTTCTTTGGAAGATATTGTTGAAATATCATGAAACTACTCTAGGAATAGAGTAGGGACTAGAGGTTCTCGAAGAAACAAAGATCTCATTATCGATGTGTCTCAAGTAATGGAGGAAATTGATAATTTGAAAATTGATTTACTCCATCTCAACATGCAAGGAGATAAGAAGAATATTGAGCCTTTAGCCATTTATTGTTCCAAATGTAGAGGGAAACATATTTTGAGAGAGTGTCCATTGAATCAAGTTGGTATTTGTGAGATCTGTGAGAAACATCATGCAACAAGTTCTTGTGACCTCTTACTTGGAATTAAGAATCAGTTGAAGAAACCATTTGTGGTAGAGGAAGAACTTAATTATGTTGGACAAAGATCTCAAAATATTGGATATAATTCTAATCAAGGGCAATATGGTCCTAGAACTAATTGGAATCAGAACCCTTGGCCAAATGAAAATCAATGGAATCCTCCCTAACAAACACAACCATCACCTACATTCTGGGGTCATCCTAAATGGATGAATCCCTAGTGGAACCAATCATAGTGGCAATCAAATCAACCACAATGGCAGTAGAATCAACCATATTGGCAACAAAACCAAACACAATTTCAACCATGGAAAAACCAGGGACTGATGCATCCTTGGGGGTAGTCACCTCAACTAAAACAAGGTTCTAATCATGCTAATGAATAGGTAAAACAACCTCAGATGCCATCACAACTTGTTCCAAATCTGAAAAACAATTGTTCTGATGCAAATCCACCTACCTTGAATGCCATTGATGTTAATGATATGTAATTAAGAAGCTGAAATGTGCCATCCATACCAATTGCTAAAGACTAGGAGGGTGAGAAAAAGGAAAAAGAGAATTTAGAGGAAAAATAGAACTCTGATGATGAACAAAAATTTAATCAAGCACCCTACCCAAATCATCTCAAAACAGAACAAATAGCTCCTTACAACTCCCAACCAAATTATATGAATGTGGTAGATTCTCAACTTCTCCATGAATTGAAAAATATTAATATTGAGATACCATTGTTACATGATATTAAAGATATACCAGAAATTAATCATTTGGTCAAGTATCTCTATATGAAAACTCCAAGTAGGGAGAAGAAATTACCTCCTACAATTCAAATAGGGACCAAACTCACTGATGTGCTATTAGGAAGGTTACTTTCTAAAAAATATAATGATCCTGGTAGTCCCGTGATGACTTTGAGTATATGAGGAATTGAGATAACCAATGTGCTAATTAATTTAGGATTAGCTATCAATATTATCACCTTAGACACTTTTGAATTGTTGGGTATGACAAGAATTCAACCCATAACAACTATTTTATAGTTGGTAGATCAATCTACTACTAAACCTAAAGGTGTTCGTGAAGATGTCATGGTTACCATTGACACATGAGATTATTCAGTTGACTTTCTAGTCCTTAATGCTAGAAAGAAAGTTTCAAATATCCAATTATCTTAGGTAAACAATGGTTAGCCACAACAGTAGCATTGATAGATTGTAGATTGGGGAGCATGATCATTTCTAATGGACATAAATAGAAAGAGTTATCACTTTATCCTTCTGCTCAACCATCAATTCAGTCTAATACTCAACCTTGGGTTGATGAGGATATGGATTCTAAACAAGATGGTATTGTGGAATTGGCCATGGTTACTTTAGCAGAACATGTAAGGAATGTGAAGAACAAGGTCTTAATCTTGAATAGATTGATCAAGTGAAATAAAAGAGGAAATGTCATGGAATGTTGTATCAATAAAATTCACATCCATGTTCTTTGAATACACTTGTAGGGAACCAACTTGATTCTAAGAATGAAACCAAATAAATCACGGTAGTAGGAGATAAACCTCTCTTCATTAATTCATCCTTATCCTCCTCATAGGAAATGGAATTAAATAAAACTTTAGAAAATCAAATTGAAGCATTTGCATGGGAATACAAGGATATGAGAGGAATTCACCCTTCTATTTGTACTCACCATATTTATACAAAAGATGTTAAACTAGTAAGACAAAATCAATGAAGGATCAATCCTATTCTTAGAGACCTTGTTAAGCAAGAAATAGAAAAATTGATAAAAGTAGGATTTATTTATCCAATATCTAATAGTCAATGGGTTTCCCTATTGGTTATTGTTCCAAATAAAAATCGTAAGTGGCGTGTATGTGTTGATTTTAGAGAATTAAACAAAGCCACTAAAAAGGATCATTTTCCTTTGCCATTCATTGATCAAGTCCTTGATAACCTCGATGGCAGTAGTTATTTCTCTTTCTTGGGTGGTTTTAGTGGGTACGATCAGATCCAAGTAGCTCCTGAAGACCAAGATAAGACTACTTTCACATGTACTTGGGGTACGTATGCTTATACAGTTCTACTAGTCAGGCTATGCAATGCACCAACCACTTTTCAGAGAGATGTTTTAGCTATCTTCCTAGATTTGACTACCTCATGTGTGGAAGTATAAATGGATGACTTCACAGTCCATGCACAAACATTTGAAGAAGCACTTAAAAATTTAAACAAGGTTTTACAAAGATGTAAGGACCATAAGTTATCTATAAATCATGAAAAGTGTTCCCTTATGATGACAGAAGGAATCATTTAAGGACACCACATTTCCAAATAGGGAATCAAGGTTGATCCCAAGAAAGTAGAAGTCGTTCAAAAAATTTAGATCCCTAAAATTAAACTGGTGTTTGTAGTTTTATTGGGCATGCTAGGTATTACAAAAGATTTATAAAGGGGTTTAGTAAAATCATTGAGCCTTTGTTTACATTGCTCAAGAAAGATGCATAATTTTTATGGACAAATGATTGTCAAAAATATTTTGAAATAATTAAACATGCCATAACCACTTCTCCAATCATTAAAGCACCTATATGGGGAGTTTCATTTCATATCCATACTGACGCTTCTAAATTTTCTATTGGTGCAATTTTTGGAAAAATATGAAAATGAAGCAATGCATGCTATCTACTATGTTAGCAAAAATCCAAATCCTATAAAGAGAAACTACACAACAACTGAAAAAAGATTTTTTGGCTGTGATATATGTAATTAATAAGTTTAGGCATTATATTACAGGTTACAAAATATTCATTCACACAGACAATGTTGCTATTAGATATCTAATGAATAAGGTTGTAGTGGGTGGGTGAATTATAAGATGGTTATTATTATTTTAGGAATTTGATGTGACCATAATAGATAAGCCTGGTAAGGATAATATTGTTGATTTCCTTTCAAAAATTGTTTTACAGGGTGATCAAGAGCCAGTAGATGAGCACTTGTTTTCAATATCAATTCATCCTCCATGGTTTACTGATCTTGCAAATTATCTTGTAATAGGGAAGTGTCCCAATCATTTCAATCTAAAGTAGAAAAAGAGATCAATTCAAGAAAGTTCTAGATTTCAATGGATAAATGGGCCATTATTTAAGATGTGTCCTAATCATGTTCTTCGCAGGTGCGTAGATGAGATAGATGTTTATAATGTTGTACCTGCTTGTCATAATGAGACAGCAGGAGGACATTATTCAGTGATCAGGACTATTGATAAGCTCTTAGGAGATGGTTACTTTTTTTCCATCTATGACAAAGGATGTTTCAATCTTTGTTAAGTGTTGTGATGAGTGTCATGGGAAGACCTACACCAACAATGGAGATGTTGTTACAACCTCAAATAGCTCTAGAACAATTTGAGAAATGAGGAGTTAATTTTGTGGGATCTCTTGATCCACCTTCCAAGGGACAACATTATATTCTGGTTTGTACAAATTATGTCACAAAGTGGGCTGAAGTGAAAGCTTTACCAGCAACAAGAGAAGATAAAGTAGCTGATTTTTTTGTACAAGCATATTCTTCAGAGATTCGGTGCACCAAGGGAGATAGTTTCAGATCAAGGACCGTAGTTTGTTTCTTCTATGATGAAATATTTTATGCAAAGATATGAGATGACACATAGAAAATCTACACAATATCATCCACAGGTGAATGGGCAAGTAGAATTCGCCAACCGGGAATTGGAAAATATTTTGACAAAGACTGTTTCATGAAGGAAAACAAACTAGGCAGAAAGGTTAGATGAAGAATTCTGGGCTTACAATACAACCTAGAAAAATACTACAAGGTTCTCTCCATATGAACTAGTGTATGGGAAAACTCCACTGATGCTAATAGAGTTCGAGTTGCAAACATTGAAGACAACATTGGATGTTGGTATTGACTTATCAAGAACAAAGAAGAGTAGGATTTTACAACTAATCCAATTAGATGAGATGAGAATGGAATATCTTCAACACACATAAATGATTCAAAAATAGAGGAAAGAATGGCATGATAAACACATTGTAACCAGAAAATTCAAAAAGGGAGATTGGGCACTATTATTTAATTCCAGATTTCATGAGTTTAAAGTAAAGTTCCATGCAAGATGGCTAGGACCATATGAAATTAGCCAATTTTTTGAAAATGGAGTATTTCAGTTGGTACCAATAGATGGGGAAAGAAGAGTTATGCTAGTTAATGGTCATAGACTGAAGATATACCATAAACCTGCATCAAGAGATGAATTCTTATCAAATCTACAACACAAAATTGAACATTTTCTGATGGAAGATATTCTCCCATGGGAGAATGTGCTCCTGAATAACCTGTTGAAGAAAAGAATGAAAATAAGGTAGATTGAATGCGGTTTACTTTCTGAATAAAGGGGATAAATTGAAAATTAGCAATGGCAATTTATCTCCTAGAAAAAAAATGAAAAAAAAAGAGAAAAGGAAAAAATGAATGAAGGAATGGTTGAAAACCAGAAATGGTGGTCTTCCTGGATCAACTTTAGTTTACTCTTGATGGATCCTAATGACTCTTGATGATAGCTAAAGTTTTTAGCAATAACCTTATTTTTTAATTTCAAGCTCTTTTTGATTGGCTTGTTGGAATTAATGCCAACTGAGTTAATTAACATGCTTAAATTAATTTTGGCATTAAATGAAAGGTACACATTTATGTTTTGTATCATTTTCAAAATATCATTTTCTGACTTAGTTATTATGATTTGAAATAAAGTAAATGTTTAGCATAGAACTCTCTGCCAAAGTAGTTATTAATTTTATAATAAAAAAGTTTAATCATTTCAAATCTGGTGGAGAAATTGAGATGGGATATTGAAAAGACTTCCACAGTAATTTCAAGTACTAATGTGATATCCCACATCAACATCGATAAGTTTCCTTATGTCAGCACCTCCACCAACCTTGTGAATCATAAATGCAAAGTATAGGGTGGTGGCATGCGAATCGTCCAGAGGAATAAAGGAAATTAATAACAACCTATTTTTATTGACGTGTGGTTTTTAAAAAAAATTGTGACTGGAAGAGAAGCGCTCATTCTGAGTCTTGTTTAATTGTCATTTTCATTTCTCTCTGTCGAAGTAGTAGAAGTGAACAAGATGGGGCATAAGAGGAATTTAGAGCCTGATAATTTCAACCTAGACCCAGAATTAGAGAGATTGTTGAGAGAAGTTTGGTGGCTTGACATCATACAAATGTATGAAGGATTTGAACTAGAATTGGTGGAGGAATTCAAAAGAAAAATTTCATGTGAATGTTACTAGAGTAAGAGGAGAGGTGATAGAGGTTAGTCTTGCTCTGATAAGTGAACTCTCTAGTATTCCAACTGAAGGTGAAGTGGTGAATAAAGGGCACATAATTTTTGAAGAATTGGTCGTTGCATTTCATGAAGAACCTAAAAAACATCTTGAGATTTAGTGGCACAAAGGAAGCCAAAGAGGGATTGCTCGAAAGAACTTGGACGAGTCATGGAAGACAACATTAGTGTGGTTGATGATGTTTTTCACATGCGAGGGTCAATACAACACAATTTTAGGGCCAAGAATGAGAATGTTAACGCATTTAAGGCATGGAAACACTAGACCCTCTGCAAAAATTAACCTACTTGCGTTCTTGTTTTCTCAGATATATTCTATGGTATCTAGAGTAAAATCTAGAGGTGAATCATCTATTAGGTACCATAGTTTGATACATTTAATGATCAAGCATCATTTTATGAAAAGAGAATCTAGAAGGGAAGGGTGGTTAGAGTTTCTATTAACTCTTGTTGTTAAAAATGAATCTAAAAAGGGACCCATGGTGAAAAGGTTGAAGATTGAAAGAGGGGAATCAACTGAGAGAAGATAGAAAAAGGAGAAAAGAAAGCAATAAGAAATAATTAGGGAAACTCGTAGTACTATTAGAGGGAAAAACCAAAAATTAGAAAAAGAAAACCCTAGTGCTACTGATGTCCATATCTCCACTCTTGAAGAATTATCCAAACAAACCCCTAAAAATCCTCAAGGAACTTTAGAAAGCCATGGAGAAGTCCAAAATCCTATGTGTTCCCCTGAACAACCTGAAAGTCCTCCTGAAGCCCCAATACCATCTCCTAGAAAACCCCTGTTACATTGTCTCATGGCTCAAAATCACCTCATATGTCAAAAGAGGATAGTCCTACTAAATTTTTTGATATGCAAATATAAGGAAAAGAATCTTCTGATGAAATTAGAGATGAACAAGATGAATATTCTTTTTCGCATATGTTGATTTTTAAAAGGAGAAAGGGTAAAGAGCTGATGGACAAACCAAAGAAATCTTCCCAAATGCAAGAAGGAGAAGAAAGTGATGAAGAAGATGAGATATCAAAGGCCATGGAAATGTCAAGAATACAAGCAGAACTAGATGAGGAGAGGAATAGAATATATATTCTTGAAGAGAAGTTGAAAAGAAAAGAAGATGAATTGTAGAACTCTGTAAATAAGACTAAGTAACTAGAAAAATAAATGACACAAAAGAGAATACTTTGTAGGGAAAATTGAACGAAATAGAAAGGACCTTGCAATAGGTTAATGCACAAGAATTAGCTCATGAATAATAGACAACAAGGTTCAGTGCAGTAGAAATAAGAAGGCTGAAGGTAGAGTTACAATAAAAAGAAGAGTTGCTGAAACAACAATTAAATATGTTGCATTCTAATGAGGCTTCCACCTCATTTGCTCCAATAAGATACCTCTCTCTAACTGCACTAAAGCTTAAGAATGAGAATAATCAATTGAGAAGTCAAAATGAGCAGTTAGAAAAAGAGAGAGATGAAATAAATGATAGACTTCAAAAAGTTGTGGAATTATCATCCACAATGTTATCAATGAGAAAACCTTCAGGATCATATGAACTATTCTTAAGAGAGAGGTTCCTCTAGTGGAAAATTAACTAGCTGGATCTCAAAAGAAAAATTAATTATAATGATAAAAATAAATTTATTGAGGACTTCAATAGTCATCCTACCATTCAAAACCATATGTGTGAGTACTTCCAGCATGACTTTCTCCTTGGTAATTTTCCATAGTCTTTTCTAAAATTTTTCATAGGAGAGTTACATATAAGATATTTTGTGTCATTGTTGCAAAACCAAGGGGAATGGGAAAACATAGAAACTCATTATAAGGAGGCACAAATGAAAATAAGAGTGCCTATGAGGAATGAGACCCCTTGGTCAAGACCTTTTAGAGCCAAGTTCAAATAATTTTCCATGTCAGAAAATGTAGCACCTGCATACAAGAGAAGTCTGTATGAGAGCATTCAAGTTTTTGAGAAAATTCAGGATCACCTTCCACATAGAGATTTAAGTGTAGCAAGGGATAGGTTCCGAAATATTCCACCACCATTAAGAAGGAGGGAGCCTATTTCACCAAGAAACATGACCTGGAGTCTCACTAGGGTGAGGACTGTGATAGACGTTATTGAGGAACAACAAACCAACTAAATAGGGATGAGGTTCAGATGTCCTTTCATCATAATTCCAACACCAACATTAGATGCATCACCATAGTTCATAGGATAAAATATGAGAGAATGGATGACAACTATTGAGAAACTAAATGGTTATGCTCTTTCCAGGAAATACTTAGAGTATATGTTGCAGGATGTTGATATGGTCGACTTAATTTCTTGGATAGTGAAGAAGAACAAGGATTTACCAGACCTTCAACCATGAGTATATGGTTGACATCAAGAGGGAGAGAATGATGAGTGCCTGAAAATGACACTTTAATTAACCTTATTATGATCTCAAAGACTCAATTATATTATTATTTAACTATTATAGCAGTATATTATATGTTTAAATTTTTGCTTGTTTCATATTATACTCAACTAATTAGAAGATATATTAGAAATGATATTTTTCATTAAATGTGTTTCTTTTAAGTGATGTTAATGATCAAATGACTATGCAATCGAAAATATCTGCTATTATATTTGCAATCTATTCTTGAGGATTTCGTACACATACTTAAATGTTTACTGTGTGATCTGGATCTATTAAAATTTCTATTTAATAGCATGACACTAATTACGCTCATGAAAGCTCCAGATGGATACTAATTTGCTATAATTTCGAATTGGATCCCTTTACCAATTTGGAAACTGTTGCTCCAATTGTGATGAAGCGAGATTCTCTTGGATATTTCTAGTTCTTGAAATAACTATGAAATTTCATCTCCATTGCATACTAGTTCCGATTTACCATCTGGTTCAACCACCTTTGGCTCTGGCTCATTTTCCTCACTTCATGGGAACAAAGAATGATTCAACACCAACACCGAAGTATCATAAGGGCCAGATGGTACTATCTCCTGATTGTTGGAGTTGTTTTGAACCTCATACTAGAAGATAGATGCAACAATTTGAAATTATGGGCAATCCAACTCGGAGTGCTGGTTTGTCTTGTGAAGTCTACACCATCCTGACATTGTTGCTTCCACTAGGTATACACTACTTGAAGATTTTTCTTGATTAGCTGGTTGTTCTAATGGAGTAGGAACACTTCCATTATTTGGTCTTGTATTCCATGTTCTATTCTATCGAGGGGGCTACCTTCTATTGAATCCTTGTCCGTGTTGTTGTCCTTTGTCAAAGTTATGTCCATACCCTGGTGCAAAATCTCTATTCTCTCTGCTATAATTAGACTACATATTCCTCTAGGCAGCTTGGAGTTGGCTATTTTGGTTCCTTAAATAAGTTACCTCCATGTTCAACTTCTTCACCTGTTCAGTCAATTCATCTAACCTCTCGTTGTCAAGATTACTATATGATGCATGTCTTGGAATGTTATGATGAAATCTTGGTGGTACCCCTGAGCTTGAGGACTAGTTCAATACTTCAGAATTTTGAAGATAGGATGGAAAATTGATTTGCTATTTTGGATGGGCTAGTTGATTGAAATTCTATGAGTAATTAGGCATTGGTTGAGCCTAATTCATCGAAGGACCTAGATGTGGGAACAAGGGCAACTGTGGTACTAAATTCATGATGGGTGTATGATTGGTCAAGGCCTGATTAAGTGCATATATTTTTCTTGGGTGAGCAGTAGGTCCTAAATATGGAAAGGGCCCTGATAAATGTTGCCTCAAATTGGTGTTGACCTTGACTGCTTTCGTATAAGCACCAAATAATGTGTTAGGAGGATTGGCTCTCTATTTTAGGAAATTAGCAGTAAGGTTGTCAAGGGCTTCATAATATACTTCCAAGGTAGTAGCATCAACATAGGGAGTTTGTAGCCTAGTGTATGCATAATGAAATCTATTATTAAATGACCCTATGGGTTCATTGACCTCCCTCTTAACCTTGGTAAATTGCAAATACAACTCATTGGCACTAATGGGAATTTTAAACTTTTGTAGAAAAGTATTTTCCAATTCAATCCAATTATGGATTGACCTGACAAGAAGATGGTTATACCAATAAAAGGCATCCTCTCCTAAGGAATATGGGAAAATACTACATGAAACATCTTCATGATTGATACCCATATCCATAAGGCAAGTCTGAAAAATCCTAATGTGCTCCTCAGCTGTCCTATTAAGGTCATTGGTGTGAAACTTAGAGCAGTAATGCTTAGGATTCTTTGGAATGGCATTGTAGTTATGTAGACATGGAAAAAGTACAAATTCATTTTGACACACCTGATCTCGATTTACTAACAACATTTCCTCCTAAATCATATTCTCAACATTTCATTACATTCTATCCCTTAATTTGATAAATCATTATTTATTGGATTAAGTCTTCTCCTTTCAATGATTAAATTAATCAATTAATTTAATAAACCTTTGCATATCTGTTTAATTAAATAAATCATTTTATTTAATTGAAATCTCTAAAGTCCTCCTATTAAATTAAATAAATTAAACTTTATTTGATTTAATCTAACATGTTCCTTATTGACTAAATAAATCAAATCATTTATTTAATAAGTCATTTCCTCTCAATTCTTGACTTAAATTAATTCATAAATCTAAGTCTAAAATTGTCACATCACCTAATTCTTCATTAAATTAATCAAATCCATGATTAACTTAATCCCTCTCACTAAAATTCTCTAGAGAATGCAAGTTGCACAATAAATCAAATTCTTTGATTTATTAATTCTTCTATTTTCCCTCAGAAAGCATCAAAAGGGAATATTCCCTCATTTGAATTCAAAAAGGCCAAGTGGAATTGGTCCTTCCAGCAAGGCATTCAATGCCTCTTACATGTCGTTGACCTTGAGCCAAGTGATATTAACTTCATTCCCTTTCCCTCTTCAACATGTCATTTCTCAAATTTGAAATGCCACCTAATTGCATTTATTGGCACATTGGCCAAAACTTGCACATTCCTCATCTAATCACATTTGGACAAGTGGCACAATGCCATTGGACTATCTTTTGTCCCACATTGCTTATTTCCACTATCTCTTCCAAGATATGAATCTATAAATTGGAGACCTCTCCTCTCAATCTTCATCCACAATTCACATGCAAAGTTACCCTCTCCAATTGAGAACTAATTTTTCCCATTTCATCCAAGCATCCACTATATTTTCACATTTGCACCAAGGTTATGCTCAAATCTCTTTGGATATTTGACCATTTCTTCATCAATCATATCATTGCTACTTAGGAATTGGGAAAGGGCCAATTGCAACATATCATTGGCACCAATTCCCCCATGGGATCATCAATTTGTTCACTTAATTAGGATTTGCTTTCATTTATTTTGGTTGTTCTTCCCTTGTTCCTATTTTAAGTTTATTAACAAATGGATTTCATGGGGAATCCCTCATTGTTTGCATGCATTTTGATCTAACACTAACAATATTTTTTCGTCTTTGTGCATATGTAGGTTTAGGGGTTCACAAGTTATTAAAGGACAGGGGTGAGGGTTTATTTTCCAAGTAAGCCATTGGTGGTGGTTCTGGTTGATTAATAGCTGCCTGGGCTATTGAATGGGGATGTCCTTAGAATCGAATGATGAGGAATTCAATGAAGGTGAAAATGATGGAGAGGATGGAAAAGGTGGGGTGGATGATGATTCTCCCCTTCTTCTAGTCCTCCTTGACTTGGTAGGGGCTTGTAACTCTTGAAAATCTTCCTCCCCTAGTGTACTTCTGGTTCTTCTTTGAAACCTCTAAGGAGAAATTGCAAACAAAAAGCGATCTAGCTTGCTTACTTAGGCCCTCCTTGTAGCACCAATCTGTTGATGGTGTTTTATGCACAACAACAACTCAAACATAATATGATATCCTATCTCTCTTTAAAGGTAAATCTCTATCAGCAAGCCTCAAGAGATAACCCTAAGGTCTCTAATGTCAGGTCTTGACAATGTAAAAACAACTCAGTGATAAATGTGAAAATGCTGGTAATCACAAGGGGCCTTACAAAACAAATGCTAGAAATTTCGAGATCTTGCAACTTATAGATACTTTATTCCTGAATCTTATCAATATTTCAAAATAAATAACATTAAAAGATGAAGGGCTTTAGAGAGATTTCTAAAAAGTAAACTAAACCTAAGACCAACAGTGTAAATGATAAAACACTCAAAGTGGACCAATCCTTCAAAACTAATTCCTGCTAAACCTAGAATAAACCTACAATCTCATAGAAATAGTGCAATGTTCTAAGGAATAAAAGATTTTTCAGATCATGAAGCATTCACCCAAATCAACCTTTTTTAACAATTGAAATGAATAAATACCCACAATTGAACTTAGCACATTAATCGAAGTCCCAGGCTAACTTTACATATCAACTTACAATCAACAAGATGCTAAAATTATGGACCAAGGATTGATCAAACACTTCAAATATTAAACCATAAACACCATTTCATCACATTTAAATCTAAAATCTAACATGCAACTGATAATCTCAAAGCAATCTTAAAGATTTGGAGGAACAAGAACCATGCCAAGTGAAATAACACTAGAAAGAAAACCAAAGAACAATGTCTTTACTTATATTGAATCACCCAAGTTTGCAACAATTCAAGTATTCTCAACGTATCAACACTTTCTCTCAGAAAATGCAAACTCATATCTAATTTCTAGCTCTAGCAACTATATCTCACTAATTCTAACCCCTACAAATGAGGATGGAGCCTCAATTTATAGAAAACCACATTAGGTGGGCCCAAAATTAGGGTTTACATTATTAGGTTGGCCAAATAGGTCATCCTGGAGAGTTTAAAAAAAATAAAATTTGCATTAAATGCTAAAACATCATATAGGTCAGCCTAGATCCTTCCAGAATATTTCCCTTGATTGCACAAAATTTGAGGTTGTCGTCCAGCTGTATTGTCACATGATTGGCACAAAATACTAGGTGGCTACAAGTCGGATATTTCCCCCCTCTTTATTGTCCCCTAACTTATTAGAAAATTCTTTGACTTTCTCCAAAATCTCCTTCATATCAGCTGGATCTAGAATTGGAATATATTTAACCCTTGTCTTATGATTTTTTATATTCTTCTAAATACTGGGGTGTCAGTTTATTCCACTCAACCTATAACTCATGATATTTATCTAGTTTTGAAATATAGGTTGTTGCATCTTCTAAATTATCCTTAGTGATGGGAGAAGTATTAGAATGAGCGTGATTTTTGTGCCACCATGACTACAATCTATTACCATTCATATTCTTTTGATGAAATTTCCTTCTTCTAGTCATTATTTCCAAAAAATTGATACAACTATTGTATGTTTCCTTCATTTTCCCCTGCGGCTTCATGATTTTCTTCAAAAATTTGGAGAGGAGTTATTTCCTATAGTTCTAGACCTCTATCCACTCCTTCACCTTACCAACTTTATCTGAGGAGAAAATATTCAGCTTGGCGAATTCATCCCTAGGAAACCTATAGAATTTTCTTTAGCTCATCAGTAGTTTATTCATCAATCTTTTTACAATTTGTAACAAATTGGGAGGTGTCTTCAAGGAATTCAATAGCCTTATAATGAATGCCAAATATCTACTCAATTGATTCATCACCCCTTTTTCTAACCTCCTGCAGCCATTCATGGGTGTTGTGAGTGGTAGATTTCAATCTTTCAATTTCTGAAACCGCCTCTTTGGGTAGCAATCCCTCTGGCATAGTACCTTCACTCCCACCACTAATTTGTAGAGGCTTCATAAGATGTTGAATATATTTATAAACACCATTTTTACCAAAATTTTCACTACAACTCATTTTGGTTGAGCTAAGATTGATTGTTTCATTTAGAGGTGAAAGGTACACATATTTAATGTTGATAGTTCATTTGAGTCAATTCAGTTTGTTATGAAGTAAATAATAACACAAAAATTCATAAAATATTGCATAGTAATGTTGTTTTTATTCATCGTGAAGTGGAAAAGATACATCATAGCATAAACCATTTTCTTTTGGTATCTAAAAACTAGAAAAGTGTTTAAGTGTCCCACACAAGCCGTAGGAATAATTGAATTGATTTAATTCAAATTGAATTGATTACATATAATAATGAAATGTAAGCTATAAATTTGAATAATATAAAAGAGAGAAGAAGGTGTGAAGAGAAATATATCCATCATTGCCTTTTAGGCTTGTTGTAGGGTTGACCCTCTTTTTGAGTGCCATCAGCTCCTCTCGCGCTTCAAAACCAATTGAACCTGCAAAAAAAATTGGAAAACAGTCATGTTAGAATAAGTATAATCACACTTCCCATCCAAAAAAAATAGCCTACAACCATTACTAGATACAACCAACACAATCAGATCAATTCAAACATCAGGTATTCAAATCTAGATCATCAAAGATAATGAACTCATAACTACTAGAAACACTATTTCTCCTAACATGTTTGTTCAATGTGCAAGAATAGGTTTATTATGTTTGTGATAATTTTTCATTAGATATGTGGAGAAAAATGGGCTCCCACAAGGGTTAAGCCCAACATATCAGGAGGACACCCTCTCATTCACATCAAAATATGAGAGTCATGAAATATTTGAAACAGTCATGAAATAGGCCTGCTTTCATAAGACAGATTCATAAAGCAGTCTTTAATTCATTGTGATGAAAACAGATTGAGCAAAACATCCTCTTGCTCATCATTCAAAAGAACAATAAAAAAACATGTTGAAGGAGCTTAAGCAAATACATTTGTTGTCTTAGTTTTAACTATACTTTACATTTAAATTGTAATTAAAATAAAGTATGGAGCCCCTTTACACTGAAGGGAAAGCAGAGCATTATGGTATTAAACTATTCCTCATAACCTCAAAGTACATACATAGTCTATAAAAGACTCAGAAGGAACAATGTAATTAAGAGGGTAGTCTACATAACTGTAATGAAAGCATTATTACATATAGTCATGAAGAGATATCATAAAAATATCAAGGGTATCATTTCATTATTACTAATTGCCTATAGAAAGATAGAAAATATTAATGCTTCATGTATATCAACAAAATATCAAACATCAATTGTTACATGAAAGTTTCAAATGACTAATACAACTATAGAGAGGTAACAAATAGGCCTTGACTGTCCTAGATATGTTGGACAACAATGAACAGGTAAAGTAAAGCTCAAGAGACTACAAGTGCACATTCTCAAGCTAAAAGTGGAGTTATCAAACACTAAGGAAGATGCAACCTGGAATCATGAAGTATTAAAGGCATTGCAACAAGTAATATTTATCTTAGAAGTTTGAAGGAAAAGATCTATCAATATTTTGAGGTTGTAATTAAGAGTGCAAAAGGATAACATAGAGTAATATTTTTAAAGCATTCCCTCATTACTTCTATGATGAAAAGAATATGCAAATTTATTTAAGCACTTGAGATGATACATGATAGCAACATAGTCATTTCTAAAGAAAGCTATCCTAGATGATATGAAGGAAATTAATATCTACATATATGAAAATGCTTTGAAAAACAACTTCATTTCAATCTAATATTACATTTACAAACACCAATATAAATCATTGTTATATTGTGAAAATCAAAGGAGGAGAGGTAGAGACAACAACAAGCTTTCACATATGTGCTTAGGAACTTAGATGATACATTAACTTGTTCGCATTTTTTAATGAAAGCAAGACAAAATGTGGCACAATGTTGATGCTGGTGATGATAATCTAGAACACAAGCAAAGATTACAATGTTGGTATTAACACAAATATTTTGAGAGCTTCCTTACAAAATCCATTTTGTGCACAATTTACAATCATATCATGTCATTCCATGAGATGACATCTATTCGAGGAACATGAAATTTAGAGCAATGAGGCAAAAGGATGTTGTGGACAGTCGGTCCTCTCCAAGAAAAATGATTCTTTGAGAGTGATGAGAGAGAAATAGAGTTGCATGTCGGTTACTGTAAATATTTGTTGGATGCTACCAAGTACACATAAGATTTAAAAAACACAAAAATTGGCTTCTTAAAGGGTTTTACATCCATTTTTCAAGAAATATAAATGGAGAAGCCACCAGTTACACCAAAGCAAAGCAAATGAGGCTGCAACTTAGGGTTTCTAAAAACATCAAGCATGCCAATGGAGATTGAACCCGCATCCAAGGAAATGGAAAAAAGTAGGAAGTTTAGAGGCCGAGCACTAAAACACAAAGTATAGAAATGGGAAATGCAAAATAAACTCATGGCAGCTTGCAAATAGTATATATACACTTGTTTTTTCAATTGTTTTTTTTGAAGATACAAAGTTTTAGTCTTTTTGTAGGAATTTTAAGTGCAAAAATGAAAATACAATGAGCCTATTTCATTCTTTTACAAAGACAAAATCTTTGCAATATATCTTTAAGATGAAATATAACAAGGATAAGTAGAAAATGGAGCTTACCATTCAGCTTCAACACTAATTCAAGAGGGCGGTCTCGCAGTCAAAGTCCAGAGAGCTTGAGAAAACCCTTGCATGGCAGCCTCAACCACAACAAACCCTCATGGCAGCCTCAAATTTTCTTCATCGATCACCGACCAAGTCAAGCGAATAAATGATTAAGGTTTGCCCCAATCTTTATCCTGTAGGTGGGTATTATTGACTATTTATTAAAATAAAATGATTTTTCTCTATGTTCCCCATGATCCTAACTTACTAAGTCAATTGACCTAATAATATTTTGCATGGATCCCATGAAGAAGAATGGATTTGGGAGACATAAGGAAGGTTTATTTTTATTTTTCTTCAAAATATTTTTGTAATCCCCTTAGTATTATTCTAAAATATTTTTAACATTATTTAAACAATCTTATTGATTGGTTTTTAATAATTGTTAAAATGGATTATTTTAGAAGGGGCAATTAAAGTGTAGGTGTGTAGATGCATGTGATGAGAAGTGAGACTATCAAAATTTTATCATGCAAGGTAAAGCTAATAGTGGAGTTTCAAGTTTCTTTTGGAGTTGAACTAAAGGTTATTTTCATGCACCGTGGAGAGCTTCAGTTCAGTTTTCTTTGACTTTCAGTCAAATTGGAGTGCTTTCTTGAGTACATTTTGATCATGCATGATATGAGTGGGAGTTTGCAATGTATCTAGTGTAGTTTACCTCAGTTTCAGGCCCTCTTTTTTGAGGATTTTTATTTTTTCTCATGAGAGGACACTTCAAGATATTTTTTTACTTTCAATTCACATGGAGTTTCATCTCTTGGATGCTTTATGCATGCCATAGTTTGTATATATTTGAAAAATTTATTCTTTTTCCTTAGTTCTTATTTTTTCATCTCTTCTAGCATACCTTTTGCGCAGAGACTAAGATTTGTAACTCAAATTTTTACACTAATACAGTTTTATAGCTTTACAGGTTACCTTAATTTGTCATTTTGTAGAGTCTTTCCTTTATAGTATAAGAAAAACAAAGAGACCTTCATAATTTCTGGTGTTTTGCATTGTTTAAATAATCTAATGCAAGTTTTATGTGTTTTATTTCTAGAGACCTTCAAATTTTTGTCTTTCTTATTCATGCACATATATAATTACAGTTTATCACAAGTCGTTAATTGTCTTAAAAGTTTATTATTTCTCCTAATTCGTTAGAACTTAATTCTCCTTAATAAGAAAAGAACAAACATAGCCTTTTAGTGAATTATTAATGTGTTTAAAGTGCACAAATTGGGTTGTGTTAACAAATTTTCTAAGAATATTAGTTGTGAAAAAAGGTTTGCATATTAGAATTTTTCCAGTGCGTCATCTCTTAGAAGTAACCTATAGTCAAAATTTCATTTAGTTTTATTGTAAAATCTTTCTCCCTTTCCTCACACCGTTTTTAGATTCTAGGGGATTCGAAGGGAGCCAACCCATAACCTGGAGGTCTATCCACATCATAGGATACCCACAACCTAGGACATTCCAATGTTACACAAGATTGCAAGACTTTAAAAGGTTTTGCTTGTCAGGTGCAATCCTATTGATAACAGATTTTGGCATGCTCGGTGGGACTCTGAAGTTAACTTCAGATCAATAATTTCATTGATAAAGTTGTTATGGTATACACAACAATGTTTTCTGCTTTACAAAAGGTTACAGATATACCCGATGACTCCCAACTCAAGATTTACAAGCAAATCAGTGTTGACTACCTATGAGAAGCATTTAGATGAGAAGAGGTTCTTCAACTTTCAAATATTTATAGCTTTCATCTCAAAAGAGAAGAGGAAGAACAGAAAAGAAAACACCCCATCAACCTTCTAGGAATTAATCAATATCTCCTGGGTCTAGACCAGAAATATGCTTTCATCACCTAGAAAAAGAGAAAGACCAGCTAGGAGACAACTTGGATATCATTCAAATTCTCCTAGTTTTAGAATACCAATTTCACCTTTAAGGAGTCCAATCCAAGCAATTACAATTTCTGTGCAGATATTTCTAGTAGTACATCCTGTGCTAGTAGCTCAAGCTCTTAATCTCAGAGTCCCAGTAGCTCTGATGGCCAATAATCATGTATTTATACCATTGAATGGGGGTAGCCCATCAAAATTGGCTCAACACAATGACATTCCAGTATCAGCACTCAAAAGCCTACATTTTTTCATGGGTGAAGATCAAACCACACCCATAGAACACATAAGAGATGTGGCTTTGTTGTGTGGCATTCATCATGTAACTAAAGAGAATGTTGCAATCAGACTTATGGAAACGTCATTCAAAGGTAAAGCACTTCAATGGTTTAGAGTTTTAGCGGTAAATTCTATTGCTACATGGGATGATTTAGGGGATAAGCTGAAAAAATAGTTTCAAGACAAATCTGATCATCTATCTCTAGTTGAATAGATAACGACTATAAAGAGAGCTCCACAAGAATAGATGACAGATTTCAACTTCTAATTCCAGAAGACTTGGAACCGAATTCTTGCAATGGTAAGGCCAACACCTGATCATGCATTTCTATGTTATCTTATATCGCTAAATAATTATATTACTGTCATGATACAATCAATGGGTGGATTAACATTACCAACATAATATGACATTGCTATCAGAGCTGAAAACAACCTTATATAGGTTGGTAAAATTGCACCTAGGCCCCCTATGCTAATATTTCTAGATATCCAACCTTCAATGCCCATTTATTTACCTCCCATTTCCCCACTTCCAATTGATCCAGCCTTAGGCTATCAATCAGTTGTTTAGAATAATTCTTTTCCAACACAATAATATTTACAAGAGCTTAGGGGTACTCAACAGGAGATGGAAAATTTATTGCAGACAATCGATAATTACTTGGTGAGTCTTAAGAGGAAACAAGGTTAGAATTTTAGGCCTTACCAAGAACCATTCCAACCTAACATACCACCTTATTAGTCAGATAATCAGGGACACCAAAGGAATTTCAATCTTAGGCCACCATATAACCAAATTTTTGTGAACCCTTCTAAAGATCTTGTACCTGTCCAAAACAACTTAGCACAAGACTATGTGTGGTGCTATCCATGCAATCAGCCTCATAATTAGGCCATGTCCATGAACGAAATAATTAATCAAGATCTGATGGTACAGAGCAATTATGGTGCTACAAAAAATACAGTGAAAGAAAAGAATGATTAGTAGGATGATCAAACACAACAGAATGATCTAGAATGATCTGGATGTTCCCATGATGAATTGGAAAGGGAATGAGTTTTACGGAGTAAATTAGATACAAGGACAAAATCAATCAGCTATCTCTATTGCAACCAATACGAGGTCAAAAAAGAGAGCTATTGACCTAATAAAGTAAGCTATTTCCAATGAAGAACCAATAGAAAAAGGTAAACAACACGTTGTTTAGCAGAAAAATTAGATTCCAGCAACTCAAAAGGATCATTCACAACCCTCTTCTTCGTAGAATGTCCAAATTTTACCAAGTGGACAACTTGAGCCTGCTAAAGAGTAGCAAAAACAAGCTAAACCTATTAAGAAACAACTGAAAACTCAATCTTAGCCAGTTCCAATATAGAAAGAGGTTGTTGTTCCTAAAGTGCATCAGAAGGTTAGTGGTTCTTCTTTTAATATCATTGATCATATGAAAAAGGCTACTGTTAGCATCACCATGTTGGATGCTTTACACCTTCCTAGGTAGAAAGATAGCCTACAAGAGGCTCTAGCTAAGATATCCATTTTTGATGAGTCTGTTAAGGAACAGCCTAGAGTTCTTGCTAACAGTTCAGAAAATAAGAAAGAACTGCCAGCTCAAGAGGTAAATTCACCACCCTTTTATGTTAGACTGATTATTGGTGATAGCATAGTATATAATTGCATGATAGACTCAGGATAAAGCAACTCCATTATCCCTAAACAACTGGTAGATAAGTTGGAACTAAGTTATGAACCATTTTCAAAAGGGGTAGTCCAACTATATGGTACATCCATAAAGTCTATTGGAGTGATTAAAAGTATTCCTCTAACACTACATGCTTGTCCGAACTTTTCAATTCAGCAAGATATCTTTGTCATTGAGTTACCTCCCTACTTCACCATTTTCCTTTCTAGATATTTTACAAAAAATTTAGGAGGTTATTTGTCATCAGACTGGTCACACATGTTTTTAGGACTACGTATGGTACCAAAGTAATTGTTAAATCAGAGCCACATGCTAAAGACCATATCGAGCCTTATGTTGCAAATCCTATAAATGCAAACTTAGTTTTCCATGACCAGGAGGATCAAACCATGACCCCCGACCCCACTATACCTATAGAGAGCATACCTAACATAAATTTAGATGAGTGGGCAGCCGAGAATCATGAGGTTGATCCATTCAGTCTCATGGATGAAGTAGATTTGGGTGTTTATATTATTTAGGAGCTTGATGTAAATATTCCAAATCTAGTCAAAAGTAAAAAATGACCAAATTAGTAGATGAATCAGCTATGGAAGTTGTATTTTGATGGTTCAAGAAGTAAAGTAGGTGCTAGTGGAGGAGCTATGCTGATTTCACCTGAAGGAGAGAGGTATTATTCTACACTTTGCTTTGCCTTCAGCTGTTCAAACAATACAATTGAGTATGAAGTGTTAATTCATGGTGTAGAGTGGGCCAAAGAGAAAGGGATCAAGTGTTTGCAAGTATTTGGTGATTCTGAGTTGATCACAAATCAGGTAAGAAATTTGAACATAACCAAAAATGAGTTGTTAAACCTATACAAACACAGAACTTGGGATTTAATAGAAGAATTTGATGCATTTAATCTGCAATCTATTCCATGAAATCTGAATAAAGAAGTAGATAAGCTTGTTGCTATTGGATAACAATTTGATATACTAGCCAACATACACAATATCAAGGTACAAAAATATGTTAAAGTGGTAGTAAGACCATTTGTACCTGATAATAACTTTAGTTGGAATTTTTTTGATAGCGATGAGGAAATAATTATTTTTCTGATGGAAGAGGTAGAGTTTTCTACTAGAAACCAACAAAATTTTGAACAACAATATGAAAATCATATTTTGCAGCTGAAGTCTAATAAGTTGCCAAAGAGTTTGGTAACCCTTGAATCATTCTTTAACACTGATGATCGAGTTAGAAAAGATAAATCCAACATTATGGTGAAGTAGGAGCACTATGAACCAATAGAGATATTCAAAGACAAGCTTCTCAAGCTTGGAAAAATTTGTACAAAGGAGGAACAACAAGCCTTTGTCTTGCTTTGCCAAGAATTCAATGATGTTTTCACTTGAGAATATGGAAATCTTAAGGGTTTTAACCCTGAGTTATCTCAACACACCATTGAGATGGAACCCAACACGAAACTAGTGAGACATAAGTAGAGGCCCCTGAATCCAAAATTCGAACACCTGATGAAAACATAATTGAAGGTAGCATTATCTTTCCTATTAAGCACACCTCTTGGGTTTCAAATTTGGTACTTGTTAGGAAAAATAATGGAGAGATAAGGTTGTGTGTTGATTTTTCTGATCTAAAGACAAGTTCACTCAAAGATCACTATCCATTGCCTTCAATGGAGCAGATATTGTAGGTTGTTTCAGGATTAGAAAGGTTCTCATTATTGGATGGTTACTCAGGATATAACCATATCTTGGTTAAGGAAGAAGACCAGTATAAAATTCCTTTACCACCAAGTGGGGTTCTATGGCTTATAAAAAGATGCCCTTCAGATTGTCTAATGCAGGGGCAACGTTTCAAAGAGCGATGGATATGGTTTTCCAAGGCCTTATTAATAAATTTTTTCTTCTGTACTTAAATGATATATCTATGTTTTCAAAGAAATGTGACGAACATTTTGCTCATCTTAGGCAAATATTTGAAAGATGCAGAGTATGGGGTATCATTATACCCCCAAAAGAGATTTTTTATAGTTCATGAGGGGAAGCTTTTGGGTCACATCATTTCAAAGAACAGAATCACCATTGACCCAAAAATAGTTACAACCATCCTAGATTTACACCTACCTTCCCATAAGAAAATCCTACAGAGCTTTTTAGGCAGGATTAACTTTGTTAGGAGATTCATTCCTAACATTGCAGCTTTGTTGCAGCTGCTTACAACCATGCTGAGAAAGAACATTCCATTTCACTGGACTAAGGAAGGAAAGAATGGTTTTGAAGAGATCAAGGAGGCACTTGTAGTAGCCCCAACACTTATCAATCCTAATTTTGACAAATATTTTATCTTGCATGAATTTGGAAGTGTTGATACCATCTATGCCATGCTATGTCAACAAAATGAAGAAGGCTTAAAGCAACTAGTGGTCTTTTTCAGCCAAGTTTTGCATGACTATGAAGCTAGGTATTCATTCATTGAGAAGAGTGTATTAGTTGTAGTCAGAAGCCTTAAAAAAATTAGGCATATGCTTTCAAATAATAAAATTTAGCTAATGGTTGCTCATTCCATTGTTAAGGATTTCTTACTTGGCAAAGATATTAATGATAAAAGAGCAGGCTGGATCATGAAAGTTATTGAATATGACATTGAAATCAAAGTTACCAAACTTGTCAGAGGAAAAGGCCTATATGAGTAGCTTGCTAGTGATCAAGAAAATAACATACTAGTCAAACAACAAGCCGAAACAATCTTCAATAATGAAGAACAAGCTATTATTCTAGATACACCAACAAACTGGATTCAACAAGTGGTCCATTATCTGCACATAGGTGACTTTTTTGAAGGCTTGGACAAGTCAAAATGAAGGTATTATAGACTTAAAGCCATTCCCTTCGCTGTAATTAATGGTATTTTGTACAAAATGGATTATAATGGTGTCTTACTCAAATGTGTAGAACCAAAAGAGATTGAAAAAGTTCTACAAGAATTTCATGATGGGCCCAGAGGAGGCCACTTTGGACCCATAACTACAACCCTGAAAATAGTGAGAGCTAGTTATTATTGGCCCAATTTGTTCAAAGATGCCCATACCTGGGTCAGAAAATGTAATAGATGTGCAGTCTTTGCAGGAAAGAAGAAGCTTGCAGCTCTAACATTACATCCAACACAAGTGGAGCAACCTTTTGGCAAGTGGGGATTAGATTTCATTGGTCCCATCAATCCACCTTCAAGTGTTGGACATGAGTGGATACTTACAACCACTGACTACTTTATGAAGTGGATTTAAGTAGTTGCATTGAAGGAGGAAAATGAGACATCTATTTTGTACTTCTTTCAAGACATAGTTTCTAGGTTTGGTACACCAGATTCAATTATTTCTGATAATGCTTTAGCATTCAAAGGTTTGAAACTTTTAGATTGGTTAGTAAAGCATAATATTTTTCTAAATACTTCTTCAAACTATTACCCTTAGGGTAATTGACAAGGAGAGTCCACTAATAAGAACTTGATTAAAATCATAAAGAAGGCAATCCAGGATAATCAGATGACCTGGTATGAGAAGCTGAAGCTAGCTCTTTGGGCTGATAGGGTTACACCTAAGAGAGAAATAGGTAACTCACCTTACGTTCTAACTTATGGTAAAGAGACCAAAATACCTATCTCAGTTGAGTTGCCTACATTAAGTATTATCAAAGAATTGGAATTGCTTGGTGAAGAACCTATGGATATTAGGCTAGCACAACTAATGGAATCAGAAGAAATAAGGAAGGAAGGATTAAGGAATTTGGAGGTACATCAGACTCAAATGAAAAGGACATTTGATAGAAAGGAAATCCCAAGGGTATTTAAAGTGGGAGATCTGGTTTTTAAATGGGATGAGCTCAAGAGAAGGCCTAGTAAACACATGAAATTTGATGCCATGTGGGTTGGCCCATACATTATCACTAAATGCAAACACCATAATGCATTCCAACTCTCAAGGCTAGATGGAGAGGTGCTACCAATCCTTGCCAACGGGATTCATCTCAAACAGTGCTACTCAGCATCAAAGATTGTAATTTTACATAGTAGAGTAGTTTCACTTTCGGTTTGCTTTCAATAAGTGCCCTATGCAACATTTAATTTCAGTACTATTTGCTTTCAATAAGTGCAAATGCTACACCTATTTTCTGACTTCATCTTAAATAGAGTCATGATTAGTTTCTTTCAATTTTGTTTGTTGTTGTTGTTTCATTCTCAACAACTGAGTTACAAGTGTTTCTAAGTCAAAGGAAAACAAAAATGGACTCCATGCCCAATGCATATGCAAGGAAACTGATTTGGCATGCTTAGCAAGCAAGCACACAACATAAATCGCCAGAATATTACCAAAATTTTCACTACAACTCATTTTGGTTGAGCTAAGATTGATTGTTTCATTTAGAGGTGAAAGGTACACATATTTTATGTTGATATTTCATTTGAGTGAATTCAGTTTATCATATAGTAAATCATAACATGAAAAAAACATAAAATATTGCATAGTGATGTTTTTATTCTTCATGAAGTGGAAAAGATACATCATAGCATAAACCATTTTTGTTTGGTGTCTAAAAACCAAAAAAGTGTTCAAGTGTCCCACACAAGTTGTTGGAATAATTGAATTGATTACATCTAATAATGAAATGTAAGCTATACATTTGAAGAATACAAAAGCGAGAAGAAGGTGTGAAGAGAAATATATCCATCATTTCCTTTTAGGCTTGTTGTAGGATTGACCCTCTTTTTGAGTGCCATCAGTTCCCCTCATTCTTCAAAGCCAATTGAACCAACAATTTTTTTTTGAAAATAGTCTTGTTAGAGCTCCGGATATAAGTCTAATCACACTTCCCATCCACAAAAATATAGCCTACAACCCTTACTAGATACAACCAACACAATTAGATCAATTCAAACATCAGATATTCAAAGCGAGATCATCAAAGATATTGAACTCATAACCACCAGAAACACTATTTTTCCTAACATGTTTGTTCACTGTGCAGGAACAGGTTCATTATGTTCATGATCCATTTTCATCAGATATGTGGAGCAAATTGGGCTTCCACAAGGGTTGAGCCCAACATATCAAGAGGACACCCTCTCATTCACATCAAAATATGAGAGTCATGAAATATTTGAAAGAAACATGAAATAGGAATGCTTTCATAAGACAGATTCATAAAGCAGTATTTACTTCATTGTGATGAAAAAAGATTGAGAAAAACATCCTCTTGCTCATCATTCAAAGGAATAATAAAAAAAACATGTTGAAGGAGCTTAAGCAACTGTATTTTTTGTCTCAGTTTCAAGACTACTTTACATTTACATTACACTTAAATAAAGTATGGAGCCCCTTTACACTGAAGGGAAAGTAGAGCATTAGGTTATTAAACTATTCCTCATAACCTCAAAGAACAGACATAGTCTACAAGAGACTCAGAAGGAATAGTGTCATTAAGAGGGAAGTCTACATAACTACAATGAAAGCATTACTATATATAGTCATGGAGATATATCATCAAAAGATCAAGGGTATCATTTCATTATTTCTAATTGCCTACAGAAGGACAAAAAATAATCATGCTTCATGTATATCAACAGAATATCAAACATCTATTGCTACATGAAAATTTAAAATGACTGATACAACTTTAGAGAGCTAACAAACATGCCTTGACAGTCCTAGATATGTTGGACAACAATGAACAGGTAAAGTAAAGCTCAAGAGACTACAATTTCACATTCTCAAGCTACAGGTGGATATATCAAACACTAAGGAAGATGCAACCTAGAATCATGAAGTTTTAAAGGCATTGTAACAAGTAATATTTATCTCAGAAATTTGAAGGCTAAGATCTATCAGTATTTTGAGGTTGTAATTAAGAGTGCAAAAGGATAACATATAGCAACAATTTTCAAGCATTCCCTCATTACTTATATGATGAAAATAATATGAAAATTTAGTTAAGCACTTGAGATGATACATGATAGCAACATAGTCATTTCTAAAGAAAGTTGTACTAGATGATATGAAGGAAATTAATATCTATATATATGGAAATGCTTTGAAAAACAACTTCATTTCAATCTAATATTTCATTTACAAACAACAATATAAAGCACTGGTACATTGTGAAAATCAAAGGAGGAGAGGTAGAGACAGTAACAAGTTATCATAGTTGTGCTTAGGAACTCAGATGATACATTAAATTGTTTGTTTTTTAATGAAAGAAAGACAAAATGTGGCGCAATGTTTATGTTGGTGATGATAATCTAGAACATAGGAAGAGATTACAATTTTTCGGTATTAACTCAAAGATTTTGAGAGCTTCCTTACAAAATCCATTTTGTGCACAGTTTACAATCATATCATGTCATTCCATGAGATGGAATCTATTCGAGGAACAATAAATTTAGAGAAATGAGGCAAAAGGATGTTCTAGACAGCTGATCCTCTCCAAGCAAAAAGGATTCTCTGAGAGTGATGAGAGAGAAATAGAGTTACATATCGGTTATTGTAAACATTTGCTAGATGCTGCCAAGTACACATAAGATTTAAAAAAACATAGAAATTGGCTTCTTGAAGGGTTTTACACCCATTTTTCTAGAAATATAAATGGAGAAGCCACCAGTTACAGAGAAGCAAAGAAAATTAGGCCGTGGCTTAGGGTTTCTAAAACACTCAAGTATGCCAATGGAGATTGAAGTCACAACCAAGGAAATGGAAAAAAGTAGGAAGTTTAGAGGCCGAGCACTAAAACATAGAGTATAGAAATGGGAAATGCAAAAAAAACTCACGGAGGTCTACAAATAGTATATATACACTTGTTTTTTCCAAAAAAATTAAAGAAGGTACAATTTTTTTGTCTTTTTGTAAGAATTTCAAGTACAAAAAATGAAAATACAATGAGCCTATTTCATTCTTTTACAAAGACAAAATCTATGCAATATATCTTTTAGAAGAAATATAACAAGGATAAGAAGAAAATGGAGCTTACCATTCGGCCTCAACACTAATTCAAGAGGTTGATCTCACAGTCAAAGTCTAGAGAGCTTGAGCAAACCCTTTCATGGCAGCATCAACCACAACAAACCCACATGGCAGCCTCGAAGTTTCTTCATCGATCATCGACAAAGTCAAGTGAATGAATGATTAGGGTTTTCCCTAATCTTTATCCTATTGGTGGGTTTTATTATCTGTTTCTTAAAACAAAATGATTTTTCTCTATGTTCCCGATGATCATGACTTACTAAGTCAATTGAACTAATAATGTTTTGCATGGAGCTTGTGAAGAAGAATGAAGTTGGGAGACATAAGGAAGGTTTATTTTTATTTTTCTTCAAAATATTTTTGTAATTCCTTTAGTATTATTATAAAATATTTTTAAAATTATTTAAACAATCTTACTAATTGGTTTTTAATAATTGTTAAAATGGATTATTTTAGAAGGGGCAAGTGAAGTGTAGGTGTGTATTATGCATGCAATGAGAAGTGAGACTATCAAACTTTTATCATGCAAGGTAAAGCTGATAGTGGATTTTTGAGTTTCTTTTGGAGTTGAACTGAAGGTTATTTTCATGCACTTTGGAGAGCTTCAGTTTAGTTTTATTTGACTTTTAGTCATACTAGAGTGCTTTCTTGAGTACCTTTTGATCATGCATGATATGTGTGGGAGTTTGTAGTGTATCCAGTGTAGTTTACCTCGGTGTCGGGCCCTCTTATCAAGGCCTTTTTTTTTTTTCTCATGAGAGGAAACTTCAGGATATTTTTTTTACTTTCAATTCACATGGAGTTTCATCTCTTGGATGCTTTATGCATGCCATACATTGGAAAAAGTTATTCTTTTTCCTTAGTTCTTATTTTTTCCTCTCTTCTGGCATACCTTTTGCAGAGAGACTAAGATTTGTAACTTAACTTTTTACATTAATACAGTTTTACAGCTTTACAGGTTACCTTAGTTTATCATTTTGTAGAGTGTTTCCTTTATAGTATAACAGAAACAAAGAGACCTTCACAATTTCTAGTTTTTTACATTGTTTAAATAATCTGATGCAAGTTTGATGTGTTTTATTTCTAGAGACCTTCAAATTTATGTCTTACTTATTCATGTATATATATTGTTGCAATTTATTGTAGGTCGTTAATTGTGCTTAGAATTTTATTCTTTCTCCTATTTCGTGAGAACTCAGTTCTCCTTAATAGGAAAAGAACAAACATAGCCTTTTAGTGAATTATTAATGTGTTTAAAGTGCTCAAATTGAGTTGTGTTAACAAATTTTCTAAGAATATTAGTTGTGAAAAAAGGTCTGCATATTAGAATTTTTCCAATGCATCATCTCTTCGAAGTAACATATAGTCAGAATTTCATTTAGTTTCATTGTTAAATCTTTCTCCCTTTCCTGACACAATTTTTAGATTCTAGGAGATTCAAAGGGAGAAAACGCATAACCTGGAGGTATGTCCACATCATACGATACCCACAACCTAGGACATTCCAATGTTACACATGATTGTAAAACTTTAGAAGGTTTTACATGTTGGGTGCAATCTGGTTCATAACAATCATTTAATTGCTTCCGCAACTTCTCCTTTTCCTCAGTTTCTTTTTCCAATCTTCTGAGAATAGCTTGAGAATATTCCTAAAATTCTTCTTTTTCGTGTCCTTCGTGGTTGGCCCTAAATTAATATTTTTCACTTTATAATCCGAATGCCTAACCTCATCCTTGAACTTATCACTTGTATGCACTGCAACATGGACAACTCTGCTATTAGATTCATCTCTTCAGATTCTAGATATAGTCTTGGCTCTTTTCCTCTACTTAGGCTACCCCACTATTCTAGCAGTTTGTTCCAGCTAGGAGTTTTTTTTTGCATGATTATTAGCTTCTTACTGAGCCTTTTCTCTATCCATTCAGGGATAGTGGATGGCTTTGTAGCTACCTCCTTATTTGGACTGTTAACCATGTTTTCTCCAACATTCTTTTTGGTTTCAAGCTGATCCTCCTGTTCATCATTGTTTTGGTGAGGATTGTTCGTAACTTCCTCCCTATTCTCCACTTCCTCCAGATGGTCTTCCAATTCCTCAATTATCGCCTTCTCTAGAGACTTAGGTGGCCTTTCTTGTACCACTTCAGACTCTACATTTTTGTTCTCTTCTCTAGAGTTGGATTGGTTCATCTCTTGTATGAATTTCCTCCATTCTCCATTGCCAGGAGTATAAGCCTATTCATCTCCAACTTAATGATTCCTAGGATCATTTGATATATTCCCTTCCTTGTGGGAAGCTTCCTCTAAAATTTTCACATGAGGATAAAGAGGAGGAGAAATATTTCTTGTAGTTGCTCTCTCCTCAACATCATCAGTAGGCGCCTCTTCATTTTGCACTTCTCGTTTCTCTTATAGGAGTGGCCTTGTGTTTGGGAGAGCTTCTCATGACATAAACTTGTGGATTTTCCCCAAAAATTTCCACATCAACAACCTTTTCCAAAGAAGGGGCATTAGTGGTGGCCTCACCCTTCCTTGCCTTGGCACCCTTCTACCTTTTTGTGACCAACTTCCGTTTCTTCATAGGTTGTGAAACCTCTCCCTTTTTAGTTGTAATATTAGATTCATGGACCTTCTTTGTCTTAGGAGAGGGCTTATCTTCCTGTCTAACTTGTGTTTGACTCCTAGTATTTCTCTTTATTGACGTAGGTCCTTCTTCTAAGACCCCCCATCAATTCATAAGTGACCTTAGTTCCATCTGCCTCCAGATCCAATACCTTGTGCTTCACCCATAGCCTAGAGTAATTCTTGACCGACGCAATAACCTGATCCAGGTTTGTTATCTCCTCCTCTGACCAATTGATTGGAGGTAAGGGATTTTTCTTGTATGGCTCTAAATCATGGTACTACAGAAAATCTGTATTATCCTCTTGCACCTGATCAGGCACCTCTATAATTATGTACAATCTCATTGATTTCAATGGAAACCTAGAGAATCTTCTCCTTATCGCTTCAAACCCATCTCGATAGTTAGCCCAATAGTCTTCAATATGATCTTTGTGCCTGAACATTCTGTTTGCCCACTTCATAGCCCTGACATATGTATCAATCTTGCTTCTATTTGTATGGAAATATAGCTCAAACTGTGTCATCTCCTTTTCTAAATGATAGGCACCCTGAATAGAATGACATACCTCGAAAGTTCCTATTCTCAAGGAAATCCTAGCTCCCAACGCCTTCTTTTTCATCTCCTATTGTAGGATCTCCTCGAATCCTACCATTTGTCTTTTCACTTCCAGCATTAAGAGCTTGTTTGTCGAATAACTCAACAATATGAGTCGAACAACAAGAGATCCTTGTATCTAGATGTATGTGAATCTCTTAAATTGAATGAACCACTGACCATATTTTTTGATCAATTCCATGACCTTAGAGGAAATCCTTATGTGAAGAGCATCTTGCAACAACCTGGGAATATACATGAAAAATGCATCATTGGCTCTTTTGTAGTTTCTTGTTTTGTGTTGCAATTGTGGGTATATTTCCCATAGTCTATCTTTCCCAATAGTTCCTTTGCAACGAAGACCCCTATACTTAGTCTTGTGTGCCAACATATAAACAAGATATGAATTCATAGTAAACCTATTGGCTTCTTGTACACTTCTTAAGAAGGTATCCAAGTTGTTGCTTATGATTCTAGCCCAATGATAATGCTTGTTAGCCACTATCTACCTGGCAGGGTAAAACATCCATGTATACAAGATATGGGCCTCTTCAACTCCCATGACCCTACCCAAAAGATTTATAATATCATGATATTCTTGATTTAAATCACTCCTATGCAACTGTTTAGGCAACTTTGAATAGCGGAGCTTAGGCTTCTATATCCAAGAGTTGTTCATGATCTCCAAAGCCCTATTGGGGTCTTGATCATAGAAATTTATTGCTTCTCCAATGTTAATTTCTTCAATAAGCTTGTGATGAGAAGCAATATTCAACACCTTTTAAATAGATTGTTCAGTAAGGTTGTCCATGACTCTTCCTTGTGGGCCAATTATAATTCTTGTTCTGGAGTCATAGTGCTTTGCACATTCTAAAACCTGCTCTGGACAATGTTGTGTTGGTAGGAATCCTATTGCTTGAGCCAATCTAGTATGGGTGATGGTTTGTGCTAACTAAGTTGATGCATTTCAAAACAAGCTCTACTAAAATTCATCATAATCTATATGTCCCATATTTATATCCATGATCTTTGACCAAACAGAACCAATCTTGGACTCCAACCATATTCCCTTGAAGTCATACTTCATCCTTTCCGATCTTTTCTTAACCTCCTCTTGCATCGAAGAAGCTTTTGACTTAGATGCCTTGTCAGGGCTCAACTCTACCTGCATCTGTTAGAGAAAATCCATAATTACCCAAATGCAAATAACACATTACACCATGTCATTCATTCAATAAGATTTGTGAATACATGTTCAATGACATGATTAAGTGTAAATTATCAATATGAGCTCTAAATGATAACAAAAGAATGAATCATGCTCAAAATAATGTATATCCAACCATAAATGCAAGCTTATTCATCATTAGTTCTTGAAATCTAAGACCACCAGAGAAAGGTCGGTTAATCTGATGAAGCTTAGATTCTTTGATCGGATTAAGGCTTGGGTAATTTGAGCTAGCTTGAATTTCCCGAAAATCATAACATCGGTTACATTTAACCTTAAATCATTTAGAAAATTCAATGGATAAAGTTCATTGTTGTATCCAATCACATTCAATCATTGATAATCGTGAAAGTGTTGGCTAACTTGTTAATGCTCGACACAAGATTCAGTTAAGATCCACGGGAGGTGGTTAAACCATGTCGCGAACCCAAAAGGAGATGCTGGTGGTTAGTCCAACAATTCCCCCCTTAGCGTCACCCAAGGGATTCTAATCCATGACGGACTCTGATACCAATTTTTGGCCTTGTCGTTGCACCAAAAGATCGACCTGTTAATGCCCGATACAGGATTAGGTGGTTAAACCATGTCGCAAACCTGAAGATGCTGGCGGTTAGTCCAACAGAAAGTACTTGGAAAATTGCTTCCATTCAAAATAAAAGTTTTTTTCATGCACTGGAGGTTTGATATATAGGGCTCAGATTCTCCATGAGACCTCGGATTACCTAGTTGGATTAAGGTTCGAGTAATTCGAGCAAGCTCGGATTCTTCGAACAAAAGGGTGGATGGAAATCAATTAAGTGTTTACCTGATTGAGTTCATGTGTTTGGGGATTTGGCCAATCTGAGGGGCTTCAGATTCTCTGGCTAGATTAGGGCTCAAAAAATTTGGGCTATCTCGGATTCACCGAAATTTGCACATAATCAAAAATTTTACTACGTGTCGAAGCTCTTATTCATGAAAAAAATGGTAAATCATACTTAATTCTCCAATTTGGGATCAAATTATCATTATTCCATGTTGAAATTCTAGTCAAACAATTCATACCATGAGTGCAATCATCATTCATCTTCATCAAATTTGCAAAAATGAAGCTAGGGTTTCGAATCTACATTCAAGAAACAGGGTGACACATTAAAATATCAATAGAGGAAAGGGAATAGGGAAGGTCTCAAAATTTATTCAACAAATCAAAGTGCCTTGACTTTTTAAATCGACACCCACATTCATACTTCAAACAAACCTTTAAGAATGAAAAATCTAGTCTAGCAAAACAAAGCACAATGCAACGATTGAAACCTGAGACTCAAGGGCTGACTCACCATTCGAATAATCAATAGTAAAGCTGAAAACAAAATGAAACCACCCAGGAAAAAGTTGAAGGCATACCTTAAAATAGCAGACAACAAGGAAGATGCAATGGCAGGCTGCCAATGGATGCTCTTGAACCCTAGAATGATCACCTGGAGGAGATAAACCCAACATTGGAGCTCAAAATCGAATGGAGACCTCTCAACCTCGAACACACATGAATTCCAAATGACCAAATGAGCTTGCAATCCACATCATATTCCCAAATTGACCCTTTAAAACCACTTAATGTAAGCAGTAAATTCTCACGTGCAAGTCCTCAGAAACTCGGGAACCTGATGGGAGCTCGGATTACCCAAGTTCGGATAATCTGAGGTACCTCAGAATTACCGAACTTGGCTAGAACTTAGCCAATTTGCCTTGAATTCAAACTTTAATGCAAGGGTCAGCCTCAAGGAGTTAAGCAATCATCATGAAGTTACAAAATGACATTTCAAATGTAGATTTATCATTAAGTACATGGGTGAAGCAAAACCAATACCAAGAGACCTATCCCTGAAGGTGATAAAGTCAAGACCCTATGACAAAAAACAAGAATACAAAGAAAAAAAGAGGGTCCCTGCTTTCAGTGGGGTGTGTGTGCAAAAAATTCAAAACAAATGGTGACTCCATTGGGGAAATTCTCCAGAGGATTTCAATTACCAACTAGAATCAAGAACCCAGAGCTCTGGTTTCAGTCCTCACACTAAGTCACCTAATAAACAAAGCTTCAAAGTCAATAGATAGGGAAATATTTCTTGTGCTAGAGTCCAAGTGTGTGTGAATGTATTCATTTCCTTCCCTCAATTGCCTCGGGGTGACCAAGATCAATCTAGTTAAGCTACATAAATATTCTAACTCCAAAAGCAACCCGGATAGAGCCTCGCTGCTAGTCAGGCATGCATAGCCCCGACGAGGTTATCGTTGTGGTTCCCCCAAACATAGATCCACTGCCAACCGAGCGTCTATAGCCTCAATAGAGATATTCAGATGCCCCTGATAAGGTGGATTTTCACTTTCAATTTTTGATATTCTCTTTTCTTTCTTTTTGATATTATTTTGAGATCATTTCAACTTTCCTTTTCACCTTGTAAGGAATGAAGCTCACACTCAGGGTTGACAACCATAGTGGTGCTGAAGCAGAAATAATATTTTTCACTTGAGAAAACTTCACAAGGAACCTTCAACAACTTAAGGATTCTTAAGATGTGCACATAAATGTAAGACTCAATCACAGTTTAGAACTAACCTAATCCAATGACTCATCCACAGTAAGCATGAAACACATGTGACACCAAGTAGAGGATTTTCACCAACTTATTCTAGAAGGATGATTAGTTTGTAAAATAAATCCTTAGAACAATCCCCTGGAACACAATAATTTCCATGCAGGTGCAACATGCCCAGAAGAGAACAAGGGGACCCAAAATCAAAGCCAGAAAATAAAAGAAAACCCAAACCAAAATCCAAAGAAAACCAAAACTAACCCAAAATTGAAGACAAATAGAAAAATTGAAGCAAAAGAACCCAACACCGAAAACAACAGAAAGTAAAGAGAAAACCAAAAAAAACAACCCCTAAACTAACTATGTACAAGGAAGAGCTACAAACAGTTGATGCTAGGAAGTGATGCTTGAAATAATCCCCATTGACAGGCAACGGGACATCCTCTTTAGTGAGAGTTTTCAAGAAAAAATAATTATCTCCTAATATCTCCAAAATCTGGAAGGGTCCAAGCCAAAGCTTATCAAATTTTCCATGTTCTCCCTTCTTATCATGTGCCTTGTACTATTACAAGACCAGGTTAGAGATTCTAAACACCTTTATTCAAGCCTTTCGATCAAACCATTTCTTAACGACACCTTGATGTTTCACAAAATTCTCTAATGCCTCATCTCTCTTCTCTTCAAGGTGTAAAAGCTCAATAAGATGAGCCTCAAACTTATCCTCTTCATCATAGTAATTGTTAATGAATTGCAAGGTGGGGATTTTCAGCTAGATGGGAAATACTGGTTCAAGACCATACACAAGGTGATAAGGAGAAGTTCCTAGAGAGGATTTGTTTCTAGTACGATCTTCCTAGAGAGAAAATATGAGTTGGGTGTGCCAATCTTTGGGGTTCCTTTCTAACAATTTATAGATGCCCATTGAAAGGTTTTTTTTTGTGGACTCAGCCAAACCATTTCCTTGCAAGTAGTAATTAGAAGAAAACTTGACAATGATACCATGATCAAATGCCCAGCCAGAAAACTTTAATGAAGCAAATGCAAAACCATCATCATGGACTAAAGTAAATTGGAAACCAAAATGATTGATAATACCTGATTCTAGAAAAATGATTACCACTTCAAAAGTACACTATTTATAGGCAAGAGCTTCAGTTCATCTAGTAAATTAATCAGTTATGGTGAGAATGTACTAGTGGCTTGCTAATGATGGTGGGTTAATCAGATTGATAAATTCCAATCCCCATTGTGCAAATGGTTTTACCTCAACTACTGGTTGGAGCGAAAGTGTTGCATGCTTCTCCTTGCTTGTTGCAATCTGGCATACATGACAGGTTCACACATGATTGTGTGTGTCTTTAAAGAGAGTTGGCCAGTAATATCCTACTCAAGATTTGGTGAGTAGTAGTTGCTCCAGAACCATGGCCCGTGTCATGCTTATCATGGAATTCTGACATCACTCGAGTAGCCTCCTCCTTTCAAGGACAACAAAGATAAATTGCCTTGTGATTCTTCTTATATAGGATAGCCTCTTTTAGCATATAGTTTTCACTCTTCAAGTGCAAAGCTCTCCTCTACACTGTATTGAGATGATCAGGAAACCTTTGATTCAACAAATAGTATACAATGTCATCATACCACTCATCTGGAGAGACATCCTCTAGGTGGTACTCCCAGGCTATAATATTAGGACCAGTCTCAGCCATAGTCTTTGTCAACCCTTGTCCCCTCACTAGCTTCATGGGTTTTATTTCAATGTCATACTCCTATAGCATCGTGACCCATTTTTATCTTTGTTCTATCAGCTCATTCTGCATCAATAGGAGCTTAACTATAGGATCAAGCACTATTGCATATACTTTTTTTCGCAAGATGTAATGTGTAAACTTCAAAAATTTGACCAAAGCATAAGCTTTCTTTTCTACACCAGGATATCTCAATTCTACATATTTTAATGGAGCACTCATAAAGGCGATAGGGTGCTCACTTCCTTGGTCATATTTTTGAGTTAGCATGCCAACACAAGAATGATTGGAGGCAAATGAATATATGTAGAAAGGCTTGGAATATTCATGACTCACTAATACTGGGGCTTCAGTTATTTCCTGCTTAATTTCCACAAAAGCCTCCTTCGCTTAAGTGCTCCATTCAACTTTCGCGTCTTGCTTTAACATGGCATTCAAAGGTTTAACTATTTCTACAAAGCCAGTAATCAAATTCCTAAAATTTTTTATTTTGTTGGATTATGGATTATAGTGTTTTCATTTATGGAAACCTACATCTCTGATCCATCCACACTATTGGTCCATGCTAATAGATAGATTAAAGAGTTGGCTATTACTAGAAGTAAGAGTGAAGAATGGGGTATCTGATTAAAGTTAAGTTTGTCGATTTGTATACTTCACCAGATTATCATTTTGAGTCATGGATCTTAGAAGGTATTTTTATGTTCATACTATCTTATCAAGAATCATATGGGTGTGCATTCACTGGTTTATGATCTAGGAGATTCAATGTATTGATTCTATGGTTATTAGTGCTAGAAGGCCGACTTGGTGGATATAGCCATTGCCAATGTTTTACGAGTAGTTTCTTAAATGTTTTTGTGTTTGAACATGTTTATTTAGGTCCTTACTATGCTATGGCTGACTTTGGATGGTTTGCATTAAGAATTAGTCATGGATTTAACCGATAGTTGAAAAGTATTTTATGTCTTATTAAAGCCGACATATAGATGATCAAATCTTGAGTTGCATATATATAAGTGATTGGTTATATCATTTTGATAGATGAGAAGTGAAGAATTTTAGTGTGTGATGAAAAATCCAGTAGGATAGTGATGTGAATTAACCTGTGCATGGATTTGTGATATGAATAGCAGAGCAAAGCAGAGTAGAGTAGAGTGAAGTACATAATCAAACAAAAGGTCTTGAATCTGATCTATGAGCTTAACTGAAACTATAACTAGGCATGAGGACATGCTATTCCTTCATTTCAATCCTTCAGATGGTCTTAATCTGAATATTTTGTAAGGTAGCGAGCCTTCCCATTTTGAGCAATGAGCTCAAGGAAGTGAGCCTGAATACAAGTGCATTCCTTTTTTGCAAGACTTATATTTGAGTAATCAAATTGTGGATTGACCTCCACCGTGGTTTTTCCCCTAACAGGGTCTCCACGTAAAAATACTTGTGTTATGGTGTTGTTAAATGATTACTTTTTTATTTTGCATCTTTCCTTTGGTTTAATCATGAAATGGTTTAAATATCAAATTAATAAAGTTAATATATGTAGAACACTGATTCACCCCCCCTCTCAATTTTCCCTTGAGTCTAACAATTGGTATCAGAGCTTAGTTCCTCAAAAGGATTTTAGCATCTTGAGGTAGATCTTGGAATATAATGGACTCTGGTAGTCTTCATAAACAAATTGTGGTTGCGCTTGATGATCTTGATCAGTCTAAAGAGAAATTCCAGGAATTGAGAGAGAATCTTAAGGATGCTGAGAAATTCATTTAGACATTGAAGGATCAGATTGTTAAATTTAGGGAGAAGAGAAAGGGTCTCTATGATTAGATTAAGAAAAAGGAGAGCAGAAGCATGGATGATGTTCAGCTAAATCAAACCTTGAAGGAAATAACTAAAGAATGTGAAAATCTTTCCAGAGACAATGCTACCCTAAAACATGAGATGGAATATATGGTGATGAAGTTGACTAAGGAGATTGAAGAAAGGAAGAAGAATGAGGAGAACCTTGCTTAGTCCTTAAAAGAAAATCTCATGAATGCAAAATAGTGAATGTATAATTAATTCAGTTAGAGATTGAACTGCAACAATCTAGAAACAATGAAGAAGAGCTTGAAAAATAGATTGTTATTCTCAGGGATGAAATTACTACTGCAAATGAATACAAGGAGAAGTTTAAGATTAGCTAAGTTAAGCTTGATGAGCTGACTCAAGGACAAAAGAATGGAAATGACAAGTGAGGGCTTGGATATGAGAAAGGAGAATGTTTCAAATTTGGGTAAAGGAATTTCGAACAAGGAAATCTGATAAACAAAGCAAAAAGGAATTTGGTAAGACAACCTAATGCTTGAAAGTTTAATGGATATTATTTTTCTTGCAATAAATTTGGTCATATGGTAGCTCAATGTAGAAGTAAAATTAAATAAAGTGATTCATCATTTTTTGGTCAATGTTTCAATTGCAAAAAGTTTGGTCATAAGTCAATTGAATGCATAAATGTGTCAAACTGCTATGTCAGTAGAAGGAATGTTTAATGTTATACCTATGGAAGATTTGGGCATATTGATAACCAATGCAGATCAAGAAGAAATCAATGGAATGATTGGTTTGGACAAGGAAATACAATTGCAACAAATACCACATTGCAAAATTATGCAGAAACAAAAATATGGATAGAAGAGTCTGGTATACAAAGCCAAAAATATACAAAAAGATGATAAAGAGAAAGGGAATGTCACTATGGATGAAATAAGAAATCAAATGAAGAAGAAATGGGTAAGAAATATTTAGTCTGATGCAGGAAATAGTTTTGTACTGGAACCTGCTTCTGGTAATTCATCCGAAAATTGATTTTAGGTTCAGGCCATTGGCCTAGGGGGATTTTTTCAAGAAAATATTTTCCCCTATCTGTAGCTCGTACCAAAATGTGAAAGATTTTCAAATAGAAGTATTAATGATCTAAAGATTCTTTGGAAAACATTCACAAGGAAATTTGAAGAAAACATAGGTCTACAGAAGAATTTTTCTCTCGTTGTTTGAGAAAATAGGGTATTCGGAACACCTAGGGCAAAAGAATTTATTACATCAAAAAGTTAGGTGTGCGAAGTTATAAAAGGACATGTTGAAACCCTCATTCTCTGCTTTATCAAAGAGAAGAATAAGGAGAGCACCCTACAACAGAATCTCAAAGGCATGAAGGAATTTCGACTGTGAAACCCTAATTAATCAGGTACTTCAGAATCTTCATTTAAGTTGGTGTGCGGTTGATAAAAACATAAGTATAGAAATAAAAATGAAACAAATCACAGGAAAAATCAATCTAGATGAAAATAACAATGAGAATATTAGAGACGTAAGGAATTTGTTGTCGCCTGATGAATTGAAATGGTTGAGAGAAGCTAAACACAAGAATTTGGAGATTTGGAATGAGTTTCCCTACTTCGAGAACACATAAATCATTAAGTTCATTTTGAGCAGATTGAATGATGAGACTCTGATTCTGGACAAACCCTATCACATTTGGAAAGAAGTAATAAGAGATTTAACTAGATTGTGCAAAGTTGGGGATATACCGAGAAAGAAGTCTATCCGAAATAAAGAAGTTGAAACCCTAACTGGAGTTATTGGAGATTAAAGAGCACTAATAACCTCGACAATCAAAAACTATGTGACAAGATACATTTTGCATTTCATATCCTATAAATTTTTATTCAAAAAGAGAGAAGGTGCTACTTTGACAGGTGTGGTCTACATTTCACACAAAATGATAATGGAAGATCAAGTTTTTGACCTTTGCAGACTGTTGAAAGATCAACTGATAGAGAATGTGCAATTAACAAAGATTAAAAAATACCCTTTCAAGTTTGGGACTTTGGTTATATGTCTAGTAATGTACTTTTTGAATTGCTTATCGATGAACAACAATGTGATGTGGAAATAGAATGAACTGGTGTGCAAAAAAATCTACAAACTTTAAGAGTTTGGCAAACTGTGATCAAGAATTTGGAAATTTCTTTAAGAATTTGCTAGGAATGTTTGGCTCAGTTGGTATTTCTCTTTTGGTAAGGGCACTTGAAGTTGGTTCCTCTTTTGATGAGATGGAGAGAAAGAATAAAAGAGAAAAATAAACCATTGTCCATACTCCTCCAACATGCAAGATTCCAAAAATTGAAGGAAAAGGAAAAGAACAGGAGATTGTGGATATACTAGATGAGGAATCTGATAAGGAAATTAAGGACACACAAGGAAAACAACTGGAATCAGCTGAACCGAAACAAGAAAAGTAAATAATAGAAGTGAGTGAAGAAGAAGATGAATTAACAAAAGAAAAGCTACTGCAGCTTATTCATGAGGAAGGTGGGATGCAAAAAATTGCTAGATTGTGGTCTATTAGACCTTCATATAATCAAGATATGATTTTAAGTGTACTAAGTGCTTATGTTGTGCACAACTAGATCAAATTGGAGAGTTACAAAATATTTATTGGAAAATGTGCATCAACTTGCTAGCTTGAACCTCTATTAAAGGACTTGGCAGATCTCCCCTTTGTTCATTCCTTTACCTCCATTTTGCTAGGTGTTTGTGGAAGAGATGTGGTAGTGCGGTTACCACCATACCATGGGAGCCTTTTTGTTGAGGTGTGGTTATGTGGTGTATGCCACCATACCACGAGAACCTTTTCACAGTCGAGCAGCAGTGCGGTGGTACCGCCATACCGTAGGGGTCTCTTGACTAAATGGCAGTAGTGCAGTGGTACCACCATACCGCAGGGGTCTCTTGACTGCCTGGCGGTAGTGTAGTGGTAGCACCATACCACGGGGGTCTCTTGACTACCTGGCGATAGCACAGGGTACCATGACATTGTGATGGTCTCCTGACTACTTGGCGGTAGCGTGATGGGCTCTTAGTTGTCTAGCAGTAGTGCGGTATATTGCCATACCTCGGGGGTCTTCTGGATGACTAGCGGTGGCATGGTGGAAGGACCATAGGGTACAACTGACTGTTTGGTGTGATTGTCAAAGTGATCTAGATGAATGATGTGTCAACACGTGGCATGTTTTCATTTGTTGATTTTACATCATTTTTATAAATCAACATCCATTGGATGAAAGATTTATTTTATGATAGCAATATATTTGCATTAAATGCATATGCTGACTTGAGGGTTGACAGAGTGCAGATATAGTAATATTCTATGTAACTAAAATTTATTGTTGAGCAGCTCAATTTGTGCTAAAGGGTGGTGTGTGTAACCCAAGATGAAGGAAGCTTGTCGATGAAGTAAGTAATTAAATACCCTAATGGTTGTTGGTTGGTAAATCAGTGTGTTCGAGCAATATGCACGTAGCATTGTAACTGTGAATGCTGAGACACACAAACCATAGAAAAATGTGAACCTGTGGTGGTTGTGAGGCTGTGTTGGTCGAAAGGCTAGCTGAGTGAGTGGGCTGGTGAGATGATATGAATCTGCACTATATGTTGTGTGAGGACATTGTAACAGTGCGAGGACTCTAAACAAAGTTGTTGCTTGTATTCTCCAGATGGACAAGATGTAAACTCCTCGAGAACATAGCTCTGAAATTGTATTGTAATTGTTGTAGTTGCTGATTAATACAATTGAGCTGAGTGTTTTGGAGGGTGGTGTTTTTACCCGAAAGGGTTTTCCCCACGTAAATCTATGTGTTAATTTGTTTTTCTTCCATGTTGTTTTATTTTGTAATTTGAATCTGTGCATATGTGTTGAATCTGGTTTAGTTTGCACGTGCTTTTCTCAGAAGGGTTAATGAGGGAAATCAACTGTGCCTATTTCTACTTTATGGCATAGTAGTATGTGTCTTTGAGGCAATTTGAAGGAATTAAAATCACCAAAGGAACTGTTGTTCTTAGATGTTTCATTTTAAGATGACCTAGTTTTCCCAACAAAGTGGTATCAGAGCCACCTTCTGGATGCTAGTTCTGGGTATTTCTCCTGTGAAGATTTCTTAGTCTGCTAGGCTTAAGGAAATTTGGAGGAATTTAATGATGATTGATCCTTTTGATCAGTAAAATTTCTTGCTCTTTTTTTGAGATAAAACACAGCATGGAAGACATTGAATATGGATAATTTGGAGTTGATCATATTGGGTGCTACCACAATAGTGGTTCACAATTTCTGAGAGATTTTGATTTTTTCTAAAATCACACATTTTTAGAAAATATAATGATTTAAGCCTTAAAAATTTCCATTTTAAGTATTCCAATTGAAGAGGGTTTGATCAAATCACATTAGATCAAACCCCCTTGGATATAACCTCACTAGTTTTAAACCATACCTATAAATGAGTCTCCTTTACACCTATCAAACTGCTGATAAAAAATCACTTTTGATTTACCTTTTGGGGGATCAAATGAATTCATTTAAAATTTACTTGAAATGATTATGGTATTCCTCAGAACGAGCTATCCAACAAATATAATTTTAATATGTTTTTGTTTTATTTTGTATTTGTTTTTTTAGTTTTATTAAACATAGGTTTTTCATCAAAAATGAAGGTCTTTGTTCTGCACATGTGGAAAAATAGTAGATTATCAAAAAAAATTTTGAAAAATATGAGTGCACTAGATATTGAAGTCCTTGATCCAACAAAAAAAATAAAATTGAATTTCGATATATACAAAAAAAGTTACGTGTTATACGGTCGTGCTATGTTTGAATTATAATTGGTTTGACTTTGAAACTTGATTAAAGAAAAAATATTCAATAAAAAATTATATAACCAAGTGGAAGCACTAGATATCAAAGTTACAAATATAAATTTGAAATAATTATAATTTTATCTTTCATGGAAAAAAATTTATGCGTTATATGGTGTGTGTCACTTTTTAAAAATGTTGTTTTATGAAAAAAAACAGTTTTCGTGGGAGATGGAAAAAGAAGTGCAATCTGAATCCAAAAGTTTTGAAAAAAATATTTTTGGAAGCTACGGACAAAATTTCACGAGAATGTAGTTTGCATCATCTTCAAATTCCTCACGGTTTAGCCACTATAGGTTCCCAAATGTGAAGAATTAGTTAAAATTAATAATTTCAGTGTCCACTTTGGCCAAAAATTGTAAACCACTATTGTGGGATCACCCTATTGTGATGATGTGGTATGAGGCTCCTAGTTGGTAGTGAATGATCCTGATGCAAGGGGAGTGAGTTTATTCTTATGGTTGTGTCACAAGAAAACATGGTTCATACTAGGTGTCTATGTGAGAGGCTCCCTGATGGTATGGAAATGCTTGGGTTGTTTTTCAACCATGGAGTATTGTGCTTGTATTGGGTGCTTCGACTTTGCATTGAAGGAATTGTTCTCTTTACCCTAATTGCATGAAGGCTTTGAAGTTGATCTTTGGGTGGTCTGAAAACTTTTGAATAGCATGGCTCTCTTGAATGCATCTGCATGCTTGTGGTTGGTCTGTAATTGGCCTAGAGTTTCTGTACTACTTGTTCCTTTTATGCATATCTTGTACTTGCATGGTTCAAATTCATGTTCTTTGGTTCTGAAGGTTTCTATAGATTTTCCTAAAAACTCTATGATGATGCATATTCATTTTATTTCATTGTTTTGGTTAATCGTGATTGTTATGTGCAGACTCTTGAGTCGTCCACATGTGTAGTGGATATGGATGTGTATGGGTGTTTTAGAAACACGGTGGTTTTGCAGGTTTTGCACAACCAAGAAAAACTTGTGGTTTTGTGGAGCTATTTTTAAGCTATTTTCTAGACCCTGGCTTTTGGGGTGTGAATGGATGAGATAGTTGTAGTTCAACATGGTTTGAGGAGGTGTGATGTCTTCTCTACATGGGAGTGTTGGTATGTGATTTGTCACTCAGCATTCTTGTGGTGTTGCTTGCTGGTTTTCTAGACTATGGTGCTTGAGTTGTGGACGTGATTGGAAAATTAGATTTGGATTTTATTTGGTGTTTGAGTCAAGCTTGTCTACATTGTTGTTCTCTTTGAGATCTTAGTTTTGTAATTTCCAGTGCAACGATAGATTTGTAGGCTTCATTGATTGAATCTCCGGGTTGAGCATGTTGTGGGCTATCTTTACCTACATGTTTGCTATGGGAAAACTCAGAAGTGGACTTTTAATATCCACGAGGTTGCTTCAGTGGTGATGCAGATATGTTAGCCGGCCTTTTCTTTGGTCGCTTGTGCATTGGCGTGGTTGGTTCTGGATGAGAGGATGGATGGTGTTGAGTACCTAAATAATCAATTATGGGGACCTATAGCATATGTATCACAATGTCATGGAGAGCTTGAAACACATTATAGTGTAATCTTTTGACAGTGATTGTGTGGTCTGCATGGTTTGGAGATCTTGGTGTTGTTTGGCATTTTTGTCACATGGACATGTTGTTGATTGTACCTAGAGGTTTTTCAGATCAACAAATGTTTGGTCATGATGCTTGGAAATCTTGAAAGTCACGTTTCACTGGGATTTTCAGTAGTGACTATGAATTCATCACCTCGTGGTGAATGATGTTCTTTAGTGATGCAGATGTTACTAGGAGGGACTCTTAGATCATGTTGTTGCAGAAGGGTTCTTTCGCATTTGCATGAACACTATTTGAAGATGTGCAACATCCTGGAGCCATGGAGGACTCTTGTGAGTCTTTGGTTTAGGTGTTGGTGGTGCTTGGTAGGTAATGTTGGTTTAGAGTTTGTTGTGTTTCATGTCATGGTATACTCTTGATTGCATTAGAGATTTGGCATGATGCATTACTCTTGAGACCATATTATGTTCACTTGAAGCATGTGATCTCCTAAGGGGATGGTAAGATCATGGTGTCATGATATGTTCTTGTTTTAGATGTTTGGAGCTTTGACAGTGGTCTGGAGTTTCTCTATGTTTTGAGTACATTGGTCATGTGCCTGAGAACTTCATGTTAAGTGCAGTAATGTAGATTGGAGTTTAGCATGAGATGATCAATTGTTGGTGCTCATGGACACATGGATAATGAGGCGAGGCTATGATTATCTTAAGATGAGAAAGGTGTTGATTTCAGTAGAAATTCCAAGTAACCTACATTGGTTGAACGTGAGCTCACCAGAGACCAATGAAGAGATTTATCTTGGAGGAGTGTTCTAATTTGAGAGTGGAAGATGGACATCATGGTTTATCTCCTCGAGCTTTTGAGTTATATAATTTTTTATGAGAATTGGTAAGAGATAGTTATATGGGATATTTTCTTAAAATGGGAAATGAGGCAGTTGATCTTCTTTGAAGGCTTATATCCATTATTGGTTACATGTTACATATGTTAAGTTTGATATTCATGATTAAATGGTTGGGTGTTGTTATGGATTTTCATTTGGGATGTGAAGGAGATCATACTTGTCACAACTAGTGTTTAGAGGCCTATGTAGGAGGATGTTCTACAAGTATATGTTGTGCAACATTTCTCTCTTTGGTCTTGGTTGCCTTCTTAGAAGTTTGATTTCATTTTACATTGGTTTTAGTTTTGGTCGAAGATTTTTTTTTCACTCAATTTTTGAGTGGTAACTTGGAGGCTCTTTATCTCTTTCCTATGTTGGGTGTTGAAGAACTTGGAAGAACTCGAGAAGACTGTTGAGAGAAATGGTTCTTGTAGTAGCTGGTTGTAGGTTATGCACTTCATTTATATATCCTTGGTAATACATCGTTACATTTTCTATGTGTTGTTGTAATTGGTAGACTTGATATGTCATTGATCTTTCAGATTTGGCATTACCCATGCAGTGGGAGTACCTGGATACATGTTTGGTCTTCTTCGAATGGTTTGTACATAGTGCTTGTATCTACAGTTGATGGGTTGGTTGTGCTATTGGAATGATTTTACTAATCTGAATACCTTGAAGGTATATGTGATTGGATGAACTAGCACTTGTTGTGGGCGCTATTTTCAGTCATGTGGGTTTATTAGTTGGAAAGGAGTAGTCAATTTTTTGGTTGTTGTTCTAGCTGATTTTTTATGTTGTTTCTGGAGAATGACTTCATGGTTGTGTTCGTGATTGAGGGGTTTGAATTTGTTGTTGTGTTTCTTTTGTATGGCTTGTGAACATAGTGGAGTGGTGGCAGTGTTGGTGCCCTTACCATTTGTAGGATTTGATGCTTGTGTTCTTAAGACTATTGCATATACGCCATGGCTCATTCCTATTTCCTGTGGTGGATGGTTGGAACTGTTGCCTGAGTTGGTGGACAACTTGGATATCGTTGTAGGTGTCTTGGCTAGAGAACAAAAGAATTTTGTAAGATTCTTGAGTTCAAGTTTGGAGGAATCCAGTAAGTCTTCGTCAAGTGGGAGCTTGTTGGAAAACGTGCCTCAACTTGCTGGCTTGAAACTCTGTTTAAGGACTTGGTAGATCTCGCCTTTGTTCATTCCTTTACCTCCATACCACTAGGTGTTTGTGGAAGATATGCGGTAGCATGGTTACTTCCATACCACGAGAGCCTTTTGGTTAAGGTTCGATTGTGCGGTGTATACCTCCATACCGCGAGAACCTTTTGACAGTTGAGCGGTAGGGTGGTTGTACCACCATACCGTGGGGGTCTCTTGACTACTTGGTGGTAGCGTGGGGGTCTCTTGGTTGTTTGGTGGTAGCGCGGTATACCACCATACCTTGGGGGTCTTTTGGATGACTAGCGATGGCACGGTGGAGGGACCATATGGTACAATTGACTGTTTGGTGTGATTGTCAAAGCGATAGATGAATGATGTGTTGACACATGGGATGTTTTCATTTGTTGATTTTACTTTATTGTTGTAAATCAACAACCATAGGCACAAAGCTTTATTTTCTAATAGCGATATATTTGCATTAAATGCATATGTTGAATCAGGGGTTAACAGAGTGTAGATATTTTAATATTCTCTATAGCTAAAATTTATTGTTGATCAGCTTGATGTGTGTTGTAGGGTGGTGTCCATAACTCGAGATGAAGGAATCTTGTTGATGAAGTAAGTAATTAAATACCCTAATGGTTGTTGGTTGGTAAATCAATGTGTTTGAGCAGTATGCACATAGCATTGTAACTGTGAATGTTGATATGCACAAAACATAGAAGAATGTGAACCTGTGGTGGACATGAGGTTGTGTTGGCTAAAAGGCTGGATGAGTGAGTGGGTTGGTTAGATGATATGAAACTGCACTATATGTTGTGTGAGGACATTGTAACAGTGTGAGGATTTTGAACAATTTTGTTGCTTGTATTCTCCAGATAGACAAGATGTAAACTCCTAAAGAGCATAGCTCTAAAATTGTATTGTAACTATTCTTGTTGCTGATTAATACAATTGAGGTGAGTGTTTTGGAGGGTGGGGTTTTTACCCAAAAGGGTTTTCCCTAGGTAAATCTGTGTATTCATTTGTTTGTCTTCCATGTTGTTTGATTCTGTAATTTGAATCTAGGCATATGTGTTGAATCTGGTTTAGTTTGCATGTGCTTTTCTTAGAAGGGTTAATGAGGGAAATCAACTGTGTCTATTTCCACTTTATGGCATAGTAGTACATGTCTCTGAGGCAATTTGAAGGAATTAAACTCACTAAAGGTACTATTGTTCTTAGATGTTTTATTTTAAGATAACTTGGTTTTCCCAATAATATTTTGCCAAAAGAAATGATTGAATGCATCAAGGAAACCATGGACTCTGAGTCTCAAAACAAGGAAGAAGAAGAAGTAATCTTACATTTGAAGAAGTAGTACAAAATATCTCTTACCAAGCTGAAATATAAGATGAATGAGCTAAGGCAATGCATAAGTACAACAAACAACATCTATAACTATTGCATCTATTGGCCTCATGCAGTTGGGAAATATAAATAAAATTTGGAGCAAATTGAAACAAAGTTAAATAATATTGGACAAAGTTTTGATATGTTTTAGGATCAAGATGGTACAATCAAGAAAAGAATTCAAGAGTTATATTCTGAGCATACAAAAGTTCAACTCACCAAAAATAGGCTTGTAGACACCTTTTGGAAAGTAAAGGACTTAACCAAATGCAGATTGGAGCAGTTAATTGAGATTTTGAGAAAAGGAGAGAAATTAGACGATGCGACCACAATTTTGGAATCCCTCATCAAGATTGTCAAAAATAAATCTAAGATTAAAGAACGATCATAATCATTGGGATTGCAGTAGAAGCTTGGAACAAATTTCTTCTAGAGAAGAAAAAAAACACAAGATAATCTTCTGACTCAAGTAGCAGTTCTTTTTCAAATTTTGAATCAGTTTTGAATTAACAAGCTTTTGGTCATATTTCAAAGGGAGAGATTGAATATATGTTTTTCATTGATGTCAAAGGGAGAGAGAGAGAAGTCAAAAATTCCTTATCATTCTTAGGGGGAGCTATGTTTTTAAGTTTTGAAGTTTGGCAGCGTACTCATATTGGTTTCAAACACTTAGTCATTTTTCACTAAGTGTTGCCATCAATGCCAAAGGGGGAGATTGTTGGCTTATGGCTTTTAGTGTTGTGATTGATGACAACCCAAGTCTCTAATCCATCTACACTTCAGTATTGGTCTATATCAGTAGACAAAGTAAAGACTTGGCTACTACCAGAAGTAAAAGTGAAGAATAGGGTATCTGATTAAAGTTAAGTCTATCAATCTATATACTTCACTAGATTATCATTTTGAGTCATGGATCTCAGAAGAAGGTATTTTTATGTTTGTACTATCTTATCCAAGAATTATCTGGGTGTGCATTCGTTGGTGTATGATCTAGGAGATCTAGTCGATTGAGTCTCTAGTTATCAATGCTAGAAGGCGAACTTGGTGGATATAGCCATTGTGGATGTTTTAGGAGTAATTTCTTAAATTTTTTTGTGTTTGAACATGCTTATTTAGGTCCTTACTATTCTATGGATGCCTTGGATGGTCCACATTAATAATTAGTTGTGGATTTAGCCGACGGTTGAAAAGTATTTTATCTCTTATTAAATCCGACATATAGATGATCGAATCTTGAGTTGTGGATATATATAATTGATCGATTATATCATTTTGATAGATGAGAAGTGAAGGATGTTAGTGTGTGATGCAAAATCTAGAAGGATAGTGATGTGAATTAACCTATGCATGGATTTTTGATGTGAATAGCAGAGCAGAGCAGAGTAGAGTGAAGTACAAAATCAGACAAAAGGTCCTAAATCTTATCTATGAGCTTAACCAAAACTGTAACCATGCATGAGGAGATGTTGTTCCTTCAGTTCAATCCTTCAGATGGTCTTAATCTAAATATTTTGTAAGGCAGTGAGCCTTCCCATTTTAAGCAGTGAGCTCTAATAATGAGCCTAAATGCAAGTGCATTCCTTTTTATAAAACTTATATTTGAGTACTCAAATTGGGGATTGACCTCCACCATGTTTTTTCCCCTAACAGGGTTTCCACATAAAAATCCTTGTGTTATGGTGTTGTGGATGATTAATTTTTGTGTTTGCATCTTTCATTTGGTTTAATGTTGAGGTGGTTTAAATACCAAATTAATAAAGTTCAGATTTGTAGAACATTGATTCATCCTCCCTCTCAGTGTTCCCTTGAGTCCAACAATTTTTTCCAAAAAAGGACTTCATCTCCTTTTTACTAGTTGGAGGCTAAATTTTTAGTATAGCCTCTATTCATTCTGGATCAATAGATATGCCTTCTTCCCCAACAGCTTCCCTTTAGTGACTCCAAAGATACATTTCTTAGGGTTAAGTGAAATGCCAAATTCTCTACAACTTTGGAATACCTTGCACATATCTGCAATATGATCCTCTTGTTTATTGGAAAAGATAGTTAAATCATCCATGTAGATTATGATACACTTACCAATGATGTCCTTGAAGGTGATTTCCATGGCCCTCTGGAAGGTTTCCCATGCATTGATTAGCCAAAATGCATTCTCCTATAAGCAAAGGTTCCCCATTTCGTTCTGAATGAAGTTTTATGTCTATCTTTGTATTATACCATAACCTAGTTATATCTTGAGTATCCATTGAGAAAGGAAATCATCTAGGATCCATTAAAAATTTGTAATATTGCATCCAGTGATGGGATAGGATAGTTTTCCTTCTCCAACACCCGATTAAGATTTTTGAAATTAACGCAAAGTCTGATTTCTCTGTTCTTCTTCCTTACTAGAACCAGATTAGCAACCCAAGTAGAATGTTTGACTGGAAATATGATACGATCAGATAATAAATTTTGTACCTCCTTCTATATGATTGGTTCCAACAAAGCGTTAATTGGTCTTTGTCTCTGTTTGAAAGGCTTGGCACCTAGTTTGAGAGGAATAGTGTGTGTAATAATTGAAGTATCATATATCTTCAAATCCTCATAACTTTAGGCTATAATATCAATGACTCCTTCTAGGTGCATTTTTGCTTCCTGAGGCTCTACTTCATCAATTATCTGAGCTATGAAAATATTAGAGCTTGTGATAAAACCAAGAATGTGCTTATCATCCTCAAACACCTAAAAATTGGTTACATTATAAGGTACCAAGGGAACTGGTGTAAGATCCACAATGAACCTCTTCAATCCTGAAAGTGATAAGGGCTACAAAATGCTAGCTACCTATGCTAGAGCATATGCAATTTGCTTCTTACTCCTAGGTATCAACTGAATGTTGAAAGCATCAAATCCTTCAATTCAATCCCATACTCTATGTTTGTAATTGGTCATTCTTCTATCATGACAGGAATACTATTTTTTGACTTGCCTAACTACAAACTCAGAATCTCCAAAAACTTGCAAAATTTTTACTCTCTTCTTTAGTTCCATCAATAATCCATGAATTAAAACTTTGTACTCAACAACATTATTGGTGAAATGGAACTGAAGTCTATGAGCAAAAAAGAAAGTTTCACCTTTAGGATTGATTAGCTCAAACCTAGTGCGAACTCCTTTTTTCGATTTTGATCCATCAAATCTAAGTGTCCAACAACTAGCAACATCTAACTTCTTTGATTTATCCCCACTACTTTTTCTACAACTAGGAGATCCCTCCTGCATTGGTTATTTACCTTTAGGATCATCTTGAATGCTTTGCACATCAATCCTAACAATTGGAGGTGTATTAATGCAACTCTTTATTTTCTCCATTGATGTTTGGTATAAGCAACATTCAAGATTAATATGGGATGTGTTATGAACCCTGCACCAATTTGGTTGAAGCAACTCTTCAAAATTCATATTCCTACCAAGCTGAATTTTATCTTCTATGCACTTTTGAATTAACTCTTGGAATTTTTTAACAAACTAAGTTGGCTATCCTCTTGGTCTTCACCTTCATCTATTGATTCCACCAATGCTCTAGTATTGCTAAACTCTTGAGTGAGATCCTTAGGTATACTATATAGAATATAGATTTCATTTGTGTTTGGTTCTAGAGGAGGAGCTTCTAGTACATAATTCCTCAAACCAACTTCTGCTACTAATACTTCATTTGAAGTATTCTGATATTGAATGATCACATACTTCATCCTTGATTCCCTTTCAATCCTGATTTGATTTGGAACTCCTTTCCAAGGAAGCCACATGTGAGAATGGTCAATTGACACTTATCCATTCAACTCCTTAGTAAAATCTATGTCTAATATCGGACCATATGTATCAGGAATATTTACCACTTGAATGTTAATAACCTACTAAATCCTGGGATTTGATGCGACTTGCATGGGAATCATATTCAAATATCCTACCACATTCACCTCTATCTTATCCAACTAAGTAAAATTTCATTGAGAAGCAATAGGCATAATTCCTAAAGCTTGATAAACAACAAAAGACATGAAATTTTTGGAGGCTCCTGAATCTAAGAGGCAATTGTGCAGATTTTTCCCAAATAAACAGACAAAAATCAGAAAAGGAGGGGTTTCAGTCTTCCCTTGAGATAAAATCATAGAAGTATCAACCTATGTAACTTGGCCTTTATATTTCTCCCTCCCTTTGTCCTTAAATTGTCCTTGACCTTGGTCTCTCAGTGGTTGTGAACTAGAATTCTTTACAGTTGTCTCACTAGCTACCTATCCTGGGGGAATTCTTTGGCTTTAAAAGCTCCTACGACAAAATTTCTAATAGCGGGAACCCTTAATAATTAAAAAGATAAGAGGCCTACCTTCACTTTCATGAGTTCCTCAACTACATACTCGCCCAACTATTCCATGCTCATGTCATGAAGGGTTTCCTTGGAATGGTCCATCTACTTTTTTTCCCCTGCATCAACATTCCTTCCTTTTGATGGGTCAAATTGACCTCTTTTTGAAAAGTATTGTGTTGGTACATGAGGATAAGATGGGTTATTACTAGCATGAGGATCAGGTGGTGTACTAAAATTATTTAGAGGGATTGAAGTAGTAAATGGACCTCCAGTCTATGGACTTCTATTTGGCCTGTTTCTCAAATCATATTTTCTCGTAGGCTGTTGGAACATCTAAACTTCTTCAATACCCGTTTCCTCTTCATCCAAAGGACCATTATCGCTCTCAATACCTTCTTGAAATAATTGTGAAATTTTATCTCCATTACAGACCTGTTTTGATTTACCATCTAGTTCAACCACCTATGGCTCTGGCTCATTTTCCTCACTTCATGGGAATGGAGCATGATTGAACACCAACACTAAAGTATCATAAGGGCCAAATGGTACTATCTCCTAATTTTTGGAGTTGTTTTCAACCTCATATTGGAAGATAGATGCAATCCTTTGAAATTCTGGGAAATCTAGCTCAAAGTGTTGGTTTGTCTTGTGAAGTCTGTACGATCCTAACAATGTTGCTTCCACCAGGTATACACTGCTTGAATATTTTTCTTGTTTAGTTGGTTGATCTAATGGAGTAGGAACACCTCCATTTTTTTTTCTTGTATTCCATGTTCTATTTTGCTGAGGGGGCTGCCTTCTATCGGATCCTTTTCCAAGTTGTTGTCCTCTGTCAAAGTTTTTTCCATACCCTGGTGTAAAATCTCTATTCTCTCTATTATAATTAGACTGCATATTCCTCTGGGCAACTTGGAGTTGGCTATTTTGGTTCCTTAAATAAGTTACCTCCATGTTCAACTTCTTCACCTATTCATTCAATTCATCTAACCTCTCTTTGTGAGGATTACTGTATGATGCATATCTTGGATTGTTTTGATGAAATCCTGGTGGTACCCTTGAGGTCGAGGACTAGTTCAATACTTCAGAATTTTGAAGATAGGATGGGAAATTGACTTGCTATTGTGGATGGGCTATCTGATTAACATTCTATGAATAATTAGGCATTGGTGGAGCTTGATTCATCAGAGGACCTAGATGTGGGACCAAGGGAAAATATGGTATTGGATTCATGATGGGTGTATGATCGGTCAAGGCCTGAATATGTGCATGGATTTGTCTTGGGTGAGCAATAGGTTTGAAAGATGACAAGGGCCCTGATAAATGTTTCCTCAAACTGGTGCTGACCTTGAGTGCTTCCATACAAGCACCCAACAATGTGTTAGGAGGATTGGTTCTCTATTTTAGAAAAGTAGTAGTAAGGTTGTCAAGGGCTTCATAATAAGCTTTCAAGGAAGTAACATCATCCACAACATAGGAAGTTTGTAGCCTAGTGTATGCACGATGAAATCTATTATTAGATGAAACTCAGGCAAATTGCAGATACAACTCATTGGCACTAATGGGAATTTTAAAATTTTGTAGAAAATCATTTTCCAATTCAGTCCAATTGTGGATTTACCCGGCAGGCAGATGGTTATACCAATAAAAGGCATCCTCTCCTAAGGAACATGGGAAAATCCTACATGCAACATCTTCATGATTGATACCCCTATCCCTAAGGTAAGTCTAGAAATTCCTAATGTTCTCCTTAGCTATCCTATTAGGGTCATTGGTGTAAAACTTAGAGCAGAAATGCTCAAGATTCTTTGGCATGACATTGTAGTTATTAAAGGATGGGGGTGAGGGGTTATTTCACAAGAAAGCAATTGGTGGTGGTGGGGGTGGTTGTGGTTGATTAACAGCTGGTTGGGGCTACTGAATGGGGATGTCCTTTGAATCCGATGATGAGAATTTAGATGAAGATGAAGATGATGGAGAGGATGGAAAAGGTGGGGAAAATGATGATTCTCCCCTTCTTCTAGTCCTCCTTGACCTGGTAGGGGCTTGTAACTACTAAAAATCATCCTCCCGTGGTGTAGATCAGGTTCTTCTTTGAAATCTCTGAGGAGAAAATACAAACAGAAAGTGATCCATCTTGCTTACTCAGGCCCTCCTTCTAGCACCAACCTGTTGATGGTGTTTTTTGCACAACAACTCAAATAGAATATGATATCCTATCTCTCTTTAAAGGTAAATATCTATCACCAAGCCTCAAGATAATAACCCAAGGTCTCTAATGTTAGGTCTTGATAATGCAAAAACAACTCAGTGATAAATGTGAAAATGTTGGTAATCACAAGGGACCTTACAAAATAAATGCTAGAAATTTCAAGATATTGCAACTTATAGATACTTTATTCCTTAAGCTTATCAAGATTCCAAAATAAATAACAAAAGATGAAGGTTTTTAGAGAGATTTATAAAATGTAAACTAAACCTAAGACCAATAGTGTAAATGATAAAACACTCAAAATGGACCAATCCTTCAAAACTAATTCCTGCTAAACCCAGAATAAACCTGCAATCTCACAAAAATAGCGCAATCTTCTAAGGAATAAAATATTTTTAGATATTGGAGCATTCACCCAAATCAACCTTTTTTAACAATTGAAATGAATAAATACCCACAATTGAACTTAGCACATAAATTAAAGGCTCAGGCTAACTTTACACAACTTATAATCAACAAGCTGCTAAAAGTATGGACCAAGGATTGCTCAAACACTTCAAATATTAAACCATAAACACCAATGCATCAAATTGAAAACTAAAATATAACATGCAACTAATAATCTCAAAGCAAACTTAAATATCTGGAACAACAAGAACCATTCCAAGTGAAAAAACATAAGAAAGAGCACCACAAAACAATGTCTTTACTTATATTGAATCACCCAAGTTTGCAAAAATTCAAGTATTCTCAATGTATCAACACTTGCTCTCATAAAATCCTAACTCCTATCTCAATTCTAGCTCTGACAACTATATCTCACTAATTCTAACCCCTACAAATGAGGCTGAAGCCTCAATTTATAGAAAACCACATTAGGTCGATCCAGAATTAGGGTTTACATTATTAGGTCAGCTAGATAGGTCGGCCTAGAGAGTTTTAATAAAATAAAATATATATTAAATGCTAAAACATCATCTAGTTTGGCCTAGATCCTTCCAAAATATTTCCCTTAATTGCACAAAATTTGAGGTCATCCTCCAGCTGTATTGTCACATGATTGGCACAAAATATTTCCTTCTTCTAGTCATTATTTCCAAAAAAATGATACAACTATCATATGTTTCCTTAAAAAATTTGGAGAGGAGTTATTTATTATAGTTCCAGACCTCTATCCACTCCTTCACCTTCCCAATTTCATTCGAGGAGAAAATATTCATCTTGGCCAATTCATCCCTGGGAACCTACAAAATTTTCTTCAACTCATCAGCAGTTGATTCATCAATCTTTTTGCAATCTACAAAAAATTGGGTGGTGTCTTCAAGGAATTCAACAACCTTGAAATAAATGGCAAAGATCTGCTCAATTCATTCATCACCCCTTTTTCTAACCTTCTACAACCATTCATGGGTGTTGTCAGCAGTTGATTTCAATCTTTCAATTTCTGAAACTGCTTCTTTGGGTAGCAATCCCTCCGACATAGTACCTTCACTCCCACCAGTTTGTAGAGGCTTCATAAGATGTTGAACATATTTATAAACATCATTTAACTACTTTTGCAGCTTCTCCTTTTCCTCAGTTTCTCTGTCCAATATTCTTAGAATAACTTGAGAAGATTCTTGAAATTATTCTTTTTCCTATTCCCTCATGGTTGACCCTAAATTAATAGTTTTCACTTTTTAATCTGAAGGCCTAACCTCATCCTTGAACTTATCACTTGCAGGCACTACAACATGGACAAATCTTCTATTAGATTCATCTCTTGATATTCTAGAGGTAGTATTGGCTCTTTTCCTCTACTTAGGTTGCCCCCACTGTTCTAACAGTTTGTCCCAACTAGGAGATTCTTCTTGCACAATTATTGGCTTCCTACCGAGCCTTTTCTCTTGCCATTCAGGGATAGTGGATGGCTCCATAGCTACCTCCTTATTTGGACTGTCAACCATGTTTTCTCCTACATTCTTTTTAGTTTCAGGCTGATCTTCTTGTTCATCCTTATTTTGGTGAGGATTGTCAATAGCTTCATCCCTATTCTCCTCTTCCTCTAGATGGTCCTCCAATTCCTCAATTACCACCTTCTTTGGAGACTTAGGCGGCCTTTATTGTACCACTTTAGATTCTACATCTTTTCTCTCTACTTCGGAGATGGATTGGTTTATCTCTTGTACGAATTTCCTCCATTCTCCACTGTTAGGAGTAGAAACCTCTTCATCTTCAGCATCATGATGCCCAGGATCATTTGATATATTCCCTTCCTCATTGGCAGCTTCTTCTAAAATTTACACATGAGGAGAAAGAGTAGGAGAAATATTTCTTGTAGTTACTCTCTCCTCGACATCATCAATAGGTGCCTCTTCATTCTGCACCTTTTATTCTGCACTTCTCATTTCTTTTATAGGAGAGGCCTTGTGTTTGGGAGAGCTTCTCTTGACATAAACTTGGGGCTTTTCCCCATAACTTTCCACATCAACAATGTTTTCCAAAGAAGGAGAATCAGTGGTGGCCTCACCCTTCCTTTCCTTGGCACCCTTCTGCCTTTCTATGATCAACTTCTTTTTCCTCACAAGCTGTGAAGCCTCTGCCTTTTTAGTTTTAATATTGGCTTCAGGGACCTTATTTGTCTTAGGAGAGGGATTCTATCCTCATCTAACCTGTGTCTGAATCCTAGTCTTTCTCTTTATTGACACAAGTCCTTATTCTAAGATGGCATCCTCCTCATGAGGCTCAATAGTATCATCACCTTTTTCCACTTCAACCCCCTCTTTAGATTGGGATTCCAGATCCCCGATCAAGTCATAAGTGAGCTTAGTGCCATCCGCCTCTAGCTCCAATACCTTGTGCTTCACCCATAGCCTGGAGTACCTCTCGAGAAGTGTGGTAAGTTGATCCAAGTCTGTTATCTCCTCCTCTAACCAATTGATTGTAGGTAAGGGCTTGTTCTTGTATGGCTAAAAATCATGGTGCTGGAGAAAATCTACATCATCCTCTTGCACTTGATTAGGCACCTCTACAAGTCTATACAATCTGATTGATTTTAGTGGCAACCTAGAGAATCTTCTCCTTACTGCTTCAAACTCATCTCAACAGTCAGCCCAGTAGTCTTCAATATGATCCTTGTGCCTGAATATTATGTTTTCCTACTTCATAGCCCTACCATATGGATCAAATCTACTTTTGTGTGTATGGGAATATAGCTCAAACTATGTCATCTCCTTTTCTGAATGATAGGCACTCTAAATAGAACTACATGCCTCCAAATTTCCTATTCTTAAGGGAAACTCAACTCCCAGCCCCTTCTTTTTCATCTCCTGTTGTAGGATCTCCTCAAAGCTTACCATTTGTCTTGCCACTTCCATCATTAGGAGCTTGTTGGTCGGATACCTCAACAATCTGAGTGCATCAACATGGGATCCTTGTATCTGGATGTACATCAATCTATGAAAATGAATGAACCATTGACCATATTGTTTGATCAAGTGCATGGACTCAAAGAAAATCTTGATGTGAGGAGAATCCTACAACAACTTGGGAATATACATGAAAAATGCATCGTTGGCTCTTCTCTAGTTGCTTGTTTTGTGCTGAAATTATGGGTATATGTCCCATATTCTATCATTCCCAACAATCCCTTTACAACTAAGACCCCTATACTTAGTCTTGTGAGGAAACATATAAACAATATATGAAGTCATAGTAAACCTATTGGTTTCATGTATACTTCTCAACTGGGCATCCAAGTTGTTGCTTATGATTCTAGCCCAATGATAATGCTTGTTAGTCGCTATCTATGTGGTAGGGTAAAAAATCCATGTATGAAAGATATGGACCTCTTCAACTCTCATCACCCTACCCAAAATATTTATAATATCATGATATTCCTACTTGAAATCACTCTTGTGTAATTGTTTAGGCAACTTTGAATAGTGGGGCTTAGGCTTCAATATCCAAGAGTTGTCCATGATCTCCAAAGCCCTATTGGGGTCTTGATCATGGAAATTTATTGCTTCCCCAATTTTAATTTCTTCAATAATCTTGTGATGCAAAGCAATATTGAACACCTCTGCAATAGATTCTTCAGTAAGGTTGGCCATGACTCTTCCTTGTGGGCCAATTATAATTCTTGTTTTGGATTCATAGTGCTTTGCACATTCTGAAACCAGCTCCAGAAAAAGTTGTGTTGGTGGGAATCCTGCTACTTGAGCCAATCCAATATGGGTGATGGTCTGTGCTAACTAATTTGGTGCATTTCAAAACACCGTCTACTGAAATTCATTATAATATATATGTCCCATATTTATATCTGTGATATTTGACCCAACAGAACTAATCTTGGACTCCGACCATATTCCCTTGAAGTCATACTGCATCCTTTTTGATCTTTTCTTAACATCCTCTTGCACCAAAGAATATTTTTACTTAGATGCCTTGTCAGGGATCAACTATGCTTGCATCTATTAGAGAAAAACCATAATTACCCAAATGTAAATAACACATTACACCATGTCATTCATTCAATAAGATTTGTTAATACAGGTTTGATGACATGATTAAGTGCAAATTATCAATATGAGCTCTAAATTATAATAAAATAATGAATAATGGTAAAACTAATGTATATCCAACCATAAATTCAATCTTATTCATCATTAGTTCTTGAAATCTAAGACCACCAGAGAAAGGTCAGTTAATCCGAGTAGGCTCAGATTCTTCGACTGGATTAAGGCTTGGGTAATCCGAGCTAGCTCAAATTTCCTAGAAATCACAACATTGCTTACTTTTTTCCTTAAATCATTTAGAACATTCAATGGATGAAGTTCATTGTTGTATCCAATCATATTCAATAATTGATAATCGTGAAAGTACTTGGAAAATTGCTTCGATTCAAAATCCTTTTTTTTTCATGCATTGGAGATTCGATATACAGGGCTCGGGTTCTCCATGAGACCTCAGATTACCCAACTGGATTAAGGTTCAGGTAATTCGAACAGGCTCAGATTCTCCAAACGAAAGGGTGGATGGAATTAAATTAAGTGTTTACCAAATTGAGTTCAAGTGTTTGGGGATTCAGCCAATCCGAGGGGGCTCAGATTCTTCGAGTAGATTAGGGCTCAAAAAATACGAGCTATCTTGGATTCACCAAAATTTTCTTAGAATAATTTTTTTACTAAGTTTCGAAACTCTTATTCATGAAAAGAAATGATAAATCATACTTAATTCACCAATTTGGGATCAAATTATCATTATTCCATGGTGAAATTCTAGTCAAACAATTCATTCCATGAGCACAATCATCATTCATCTTCATCAAATTTGCAAAAACAAAGCTAGGGTTTCGAATCTACGTTCAAGAAATAGGGTGATTCTTTAAAATCTCAATAAAGTAAAGGGCATAGGGAAGGTCTCAAAATTTATTCAACAAATAAAAGCGCCCTGACTTTTCAAATTGGCACCCACATTCATACTTCAAACAAACCTTATGAATGAAAACCCTAGTCTAGCAAAATAGAGCACAATGCAACGATTCAAACCCGAGACTCAAGGGCCAACTCACCATTCGAAGAATCAATAGTAAAGTTCAAAACAAAATGAAACCACCTAGGAAAAAGTCAAAGGCATACCTTGAAATAGCAAACAACAAGCAAGATGCAATGGCAGGTTGCCAATGGATGCTCTTGAACCCTAGAATGATCACCTGGAGCTGATAAACCCAATGTTGGAGCTCAAAATCAAATGGAGACCTCTCAGCTTCAAACACACATGAATGCCAAATGACCAAATGAGCTCACAATCCACATTATATTCCCAAATTGGCCCTTTAATACCACTTAATGCAAGCAATAAATGCTCACGTGCACATCCTCAGAAATTTGAGAACCTGATGGGAGCTCAAACTCGAGTAATCTAAGGTAGCTCAGATTACTCAGCCAGATTAAAGTTCGGATAATTTGAGGTGCCTCGGAATTACCAAACTTGGCTAGAACTTAGCCAATTTTACCTCCAAGTCAAAATTTAATGCAAGGGTGAGCCTCAAGAAGTTAAATAATCATCATGAAGTTGCAAAATGACATCTCAAATCCAAATTCATCATTGAGTACACGAGTGAATCAAAACCAAGATTGAGATACTTATCCCTTAAGGGGATAAAGTTAAGACCCTACGACAACAAACAAGAAAACAAAGAAAAAAAGAGGGTCCCTGCTTTCAGTAGGGAATGTGTAAGAAAAATGCACAACATGATCCAAATTAGTTAAGATGTTTTTTTGTAGAATAGAATTCATTCACTTATTGTAGATTCAACCACTATTCATAGAAATTAGATTAAGTACTTATTTTCAAATGCATGTAGTTGTAGTGAGATTGATAATACTAACTTATGTAAGGATCAAACCAAGGCTATATTAATGTTTAGTTTCCTACAAACATAATTAGATTCACTATTTTCTAGATTAATGTTCATTATTGCAAGCCTAAATAGACTTTCCTTTCAAGAAAATTTCAATTCTACATTTTTGTCCTAGAGTTAATTTGAGTTATTTCATAGATCTTTCCATGAACCAATTACAATCAAGTGAGGTAAAGTTTGAACTAATTCATTATGATTGAAATAGGTTTAGATAAGCATTAATTAGTCGATAAGATAGAGTTAGCCTTAATAAATTAGTTGTGTTCTACTCCTAAGAGCTCCTGAAGGATCTTGAAGGAGACTAGCCATAATCAAAGTCATTGTTTACAGTGAAAACACCCCCCAATTTATGGAGCCATCCTTATCGCATATAGCTCTAAGATACACCTGGTTCGATAAATGAGAGATTAAATGATACAAGTAGTAACACCAACGACCTTACCCATCAGGATTGATTCACCCAACCTGGCATGTGAGGCCTAGTTAACATTAAAGTCAAAATTTCTAGCATTTTAGAGCTCCATCAAGTCATCTCCAAATTCCTAGGTGGACACATTCCATCTTACAGTTTTATGTTTTGTTTCATTTGCATTTCTAGATCTTTTAGTGAAAGATTGCATTGAATTAGGGTTAAGCATTTCTATTTTTATTTCATTTTTCTTTCCAAGCCCTAGCTTGGTGGTGAATCCCTCATTAGTTTGCAATCAATCACTAGGATAACCCTATTGCAAAATCTCTTTCTCCTTTGCATTGAGATGTCTTGGATTTTTTCTTGAATGAGAGAGAGTGAAGACTGTTGTCCTATGTCCTAAACCATAAGTGTGCATAATTGTATAGGGTGTAATTTTCAGCATTACACTCACATTTTGGATCATAATTCTACCAATCTAAGAAACCCATTTCTACATGAATTTCTATTTAATAATTTTAGTTTGATTTTTAATTTTAACGAGTTTGAAATTATTATTTGATTGGAATTTTCATATATGTTTAGTTATATGGTTTATAAATGTGAACACTTAAAATTTATCTCCATATTATATTCTAACATCATCACCTCATCACTAATCTTGCATCACTACTATACTAATTAATAAAAAAAAAACATTACTTAATTAGTTATTCCTCTTATGTTATTTAAGTAAATAAATAATGATTTTTTATTTTTTATTTTTCAACAATTATTTAATTAAATACATCATATTTATTTAATTAACTAATATAATGCCATACCCATGGATCTTTCAATTTATAGAATATAAAAAATCTCCCACTTCATATTTCAAAAATCCACATCACCTATTTAAACATTTCAAAAATTCAAAGGCAAAGTCAATCTAACTTTGCAATTTAACCATTAATCAAAATTAGTTTAATCATATTCATTTAAGTAGTTGTCTCCTTCTCACCAATCAAATGACATGTGCAATGTTAAATCAACTTTGCATCTTATCCACTCATCTAATTCAAATAGTATTATCCCTCCATCTTTCAACCACCAACAACCTTGTCTCCATCTCTCACCAATGGAAAATTCAAAGAGCCTATTAATAATTCTTGTCACTCCATTTTTCAAGCGCTAACCACCTTGCCTCCTCTCACCAATAAAAACATTAAAATATCATCTCAATTAATCTTGGCCCTTCATCTAGAGGCAAAAACATAGCCCTTCATTCCCACAACCATGGCTCTATAAATCCATACTAAGTAAACCATTTCATATGGAATTACTCATATTTTCTAACTATATGCTACAACATTGAGGTCTCTAAAGAGAAACCCAAGAATATTATCCTAGTAATCAATAGAGCATCTAAGATATCTAAGTTTAATATTTGGTGAGAGATTGTTGTGTAGTAATGTGTTTTGTATTCATTTTCTTTCTCAATTGGAGGCACTACCTAGGTTTTAAGTAGGTTTTTCATTCCTTTGTGTTTCTCACTTTTCTTCAAATTTGTATTGTTACATTTCTAGCATGCCTACTAGGACCAGTGTCTCCATCTAATTTTTGTGGTTGTAGATCATTTTGACATATTTTTTATGCTTTTTCCCTCCTAGGCCATGTTTTTTATAGAATAGCATGTTCATCTTCTATGTGAGTGCATATTTTTAATATTTGGTGCATTCATTTAATAAATGGTTTATACAATTTTTGTGTTGCAAGTCTTTTTCATTGATTTTTATAGGGCCATATTACTAGTTTTAGTCTTATGGGGGTTTCTAGTTTCATCTTCACCCTACAAGGATTGTTTATGAATTAGGGCTCATTTTATAACACTTGGTTAGCTAGGGTTAAGTGATTTATTATTATGTAACAAAGGTTTTGGCTTGAATATTTTGATAATTAGGTGATTGCAGATGTTTTATACCTAACTAGTATCATTGTAGGTGGTTTGGACTAACTAGGGTTTATAGGTTGATTATTTTCCTTTTTTTTGTACCCATTTTAAAGAAATGTCTTGATATGTGTATATATTGAAAAATGATATGATCTAAAGTTAATTTGGGCTCATTCTCCTACACTTTACCCATCCCTATATATAATTGTTCCTATGCACTTAGCCCCTAATTTATCCAAGTACACATACATACTCAAATACTTCTCTGTACCCATATATTTATCACATTTGACATGTACCTAAACTAATATAGTGTTAGATTCAAGCATTTCAACACACTTTTTCATCTCTATAGTGGTTGATTCAACCCTATGATTTTGCAAGTGATCCCATTCCTTCTTTCAAATTTTAAATTTGGTTGATTATCCCCTTTATTTTCTATCCTTTATTCAAACCCCCGTTCATTAGAAGGGGGTTTCAAATGAACACCCTCTTTTTTTACTTTACCCCTTTAAGTGAAAAATTAATGTATTTTTTTGACTTTCGAAGCTCGATTTGGAGGTGCAAATGGTTTAAAATAGATAAACCAAGTTGGAGACCCATAGTCCTCGAAATGAGATTCCCAACATCTATAAATTTGATTATTATTATTTTTGTTTTGTTTTACTAAACATAGGTTTTTCACCAAACATCAAGTTCGATGAAAAGCTATTTTGGAAAAATAGTAAATGAGTTGAATTAAATTTTGAAAAATATCTATGCACTAGGTAGTAATGTCTTCGTTCAAACAAAAAAAATGAATTTCAATACATAAAAAAATTATGTGAGCCAAAGTGCACCTATGTCTAAATTGTAGTTGGCTTGACTTCAACACTTAATTAAAAGAAAAATATTCAACAAAACATTATGAAATGAAATGAAATCACTAGATATCAATTTTACCAACCTAAATTCAAAATAATCATAGTTTAATCCTTTGTAGAAAAAAATTATGCGAGCCAAAGTATAAATCACTTTTTAAAAATGTTTACTATTAAAAACTAGTTATCAAAGGAGACACAAAAAAAATCTAATTTAATTTCAAGATATTTTTAAAAATACATTTAAAATCTATAGACAAAATCTCACACATCACTAGTTTGCATCATCTTCAAATTCCTAACAGTTTACCTACTATAGGTGTCAGAAAGTGAAGATTTTGCTCAAAATATTGATTTCAATGTCAAGTTTGACCAAAACGTGTAACCCATTATTGTGGGATGACTTGTTACAGGGTTTTATTTAATAAATTATTAGCCTATATTTGACATGAAGTATTCATTCAATCATTTGCATATGTGTTTGATAATCAATGCATTCATCACCTATTTTGGTACATCCTTTCCTAGACCTATTTTTAGCAAATCAACATGCATGCATAATATCTTTCACTCTTGTTTGATTCTCAACATATTTTTCCCACCCTATCATGCCTTTATTAGCAACTAACCTATTTCCTTGGTTTATCATATCTATTTAAGTTTTGGTGTATTTTTTTAATCTTCAATATATCAATCTATTTTTGATGTATCTATTATGTTGCTATCATTTTCATATTTTTATTTATTCTAGCCTAATAACTCCTAATCTATCAAGTCTAGTTTGTATCACACTTGCTATACTAACCCTATTTGTGCAAAAAAAAATGAGTCTTAAGGTTTTTCTTGAAAAAATACTAACGTGTGGTTTTGTAAATTTGTTTGTTAAAGACCAAAATTTGAAACCATCTTCATTTATTTTTGTTAATAAGAAAAATTATCCATGTTTTCCATGTTTCTAAGAAAGATAAACTGTTTATATATTAATATTTAAATAAATTGGATGAGTTAATTATTATTTTCATATAAAATAAAATACATAATATATTAATGGATTAAGTGAATGATCAATAATTAAAAGGGCCATTCCTCTAAAAATGCATGAAAATTTAAAACTACATTCAAGATTTGATTCATTGAGGACACACCAAATTACAAGGGAAAACAAGAACTTCAAAAAATATATAAATAGGAATTTATTAATATCCCTTTCGAAACATGATTAAGCTAACACCTCATCCAATAAAAATAAAAAACAAGATTCTTGCACCCATGACATCCATTACAAAAAGATGCCACATAATTATTTCATCTATTATTTTCCATATTGATCATGTTGATAAATAAGTCAATACAATCAAAGATTATATCCATTGACTGTGCCATAACCATTAGGTGTGATAAGGTCACCATCCAAGGGGAATTTTTCCCACTCTTAGATACTAATATAACCTAATCTAACAACTTGAGAAGACTCCATGAATATTGAAATTATTAATCTTTTAAAAATATATAATGTCCATAGGGGAGTATTGAAAAAGTCTTACAAGATTCAAGGGTCACAAATGGTATCTAACCTTCACAACTATAGGTAATTGTGGGACACCTTTCATTTTTCCGTCACCTTGCTTTTAGCCAACATGATATTCCATTATTAGATCCATTTCATAACTTTCCCTTTCACATAGAGGCCATCATTTAGTAACATAATATAAATAAGGTACTTATAGATAATAGATTTAGGTAGAAAATTGGTACACTAAAATGGGTATAACCCCTTGGGTATACAAAAACATATTTAAGCCTAAAGTTGGTCACAATTAAATAATATGGCAATATAAATAAATAAATAAATAAAAAGGACCATAAGTTTTCCAACTAAAGCTAGGCCACTAGTGCAACCAACTATATGTCATGTAATTTATCTTGACCTACCCTATACAATCCTCTTAGTATGCCCTTAGATTCATAAATTGCAATCAATTCCCTCCACTTTCTACCCATGCCTGAAATTCTTCAATGAGGGAATAAAAATCAAAATCTATAATAATTTACACCCCTTTCTAGTACCACAAAATGCTAGGAGGGAAATTTAAAAATCTAACCTTTTCTCTATCACTTAATTCATCACTAATCCTAAAGTCAAGAAATATTTATCCTACATTGATCTTAATGATATTCCATCCTCATTCACTCATCTGCCTCCCAAAACTAATGTCAAGTCTATTGATAAAGGCTATGGTGAATATGATCTTCAACATACCTTCCATTTAGGAATTCTCCCCCAATGCCCACATTCTTATGGCCAACCAAGTATGAAAAAATAGTTTTTATGGTTCTTATATTGGCACTTAGGAAGGATTTGCATTTTTTTTTAAATGAATATCATATAGCAATAAAAATGTGTAAACACATGAGATATCAAGATAAGATAATTTGGATTTAAAATAAATGGATCATAAATCCCATCCATATTTATGAAAACAATACAACATGCGGATTCAAATATGCACCCCAAGATGAATAATCTGATAATGCAAGTCACTCCTTGGAGATCATTTAGAATTTATCTTTTTACATTGAAAAATTGATACAATGATTGTTTAGGATCCTTTATGAAGAATTATCTACCACCAATATCTTCCGTTAAGTTAACATCATTTCCATTGATCTTGACCTCAAATATCTTAAAATCATTAGAAATCACCAACAAGATAAAATAATACTAGAAGTTTTTAAATATGAAGAAGCACTCTCTAAATTACTAAGATTTTAAGATCAAATTACACAAGGAGATTATAATAAGAGATACAAGATGGACCTCGATACATTGGAATATTCTGGGTAGCAAGAAGGATTCTCTAATATAATAAATATATAAAAATATAAAAATCCAAAAAAAACCTCATCAATATTACTTGATGAGAGCCAAGGAGTGTCCTTTGATTAAGAAATCAACCTTCCACTAATTCTTGCATAATATAATATAGGTCAAACTTACTACTCAAAGAGTCCATAAACATAAGCTTGGGGATGGAATATAACCCCAAAATAACACACATCATATATAATATAGATATTGAGAAGGAAATTCACACCAATTTACTCAATGCTAGTCCTATGCCAACATGTAAATACTATAAATTTCTTTGTTCATTCACCATGTTGATTTTAGAACTAATGTTAAGCCAACAAAATAAAAGCTATGAAAGAAACAACCCCAAGATAGCTTTCCTAGTCAAAGAAGAGCTCCAAAAAATCGTGGAGGTAGGATTCATTTATCCTATTGTTCTTTTTAGTTAATCTCTAACATTGTATGTGTGTGCAAGGAGACCAATAGGATCCAAGTGTGCATAGATTTCTAGGATATCAAAAAATCATGTTTGGAAAATTAATTTCCTTTCCTTAAAACTAGCATAGTAGTCAACCTTAGAATGGAACAAAAAATGCTAACCCCCTTGAATGAATTATCTAGTTATAATAAAATTTAATAATATTCAAATACTAACATGAGATAATGTTTATAAGGATAACCTAGGTCAAGTGGGTGGGGGGTTGTTTAAAAAGGGATGATAAGAGCCAGGTGATAGGCACCTATTTTTAAAATTAGGGTATAAAATAATGTAACTTTGTTGAAGTGGTTACGACTCTCCAAGGTCTCATGTTGGCTAAGAACAAAGGTATCAATAAATATATTATAGAAGAAGAATCCAAAAACATAGTTGATATGATATGCTCTAAATGTATCCCTAATTTGTCCTATTAACACATAATAGAAGAGATGAAAATAAATTTAAGATACTTTGGAGAAACCAAAGTTCAACATATTTATAGGGAAGGGAATTGTTTGGAAGACTCCCTATCAACTTTTGCACTCACATGAAGTTCTCTTAATTTGGAATAATTTCCAATAAATATCGATTCACATCGGCTCTAAAATAAAAAATGATGCACCACATAATTAATTTCTTGCAAGATGATGTCATAAAAGGATTAAAGAGGGGAGAAGATATATTAGGTTTTCCTCACCCTTTCTCATTATACCTATTTTGAATCTCATGATTATTATCCCTCAAGACTTAACTAGCCTTCACATTGTCTAGAGTCCTTGGTTTTCCCTCATTTTCACCATGGGGTGATAACTTCTTAAACTAAACCTTCTAATTATGAGAAAATCAAGAATGACACAGAGGTATAGGGTATTTTGTAAAAATATAATATCTCTTCATACTTAAAAGCTATAAATAGCTTTAAATAAGTCATTTTTAGTGATAGATCTTGAAAGGTGATGACTATTTATTTGAGATGCATTTATTTTCATGTCTCTTAGGAGATAATTGTTATAGTTATGGGGCTTTATATGGATGGTGAACAAATTCCCAAAAAATTCAAGGGAAACTACTAGGAAGAAATGAATATTAATGAAGAGGAAAAAATATTGATTAGCTACAAAATAATTATAATAGAGAAGATTGCCCTAGGGTCTAGAAGAGGATGCCAAAGGCTCTTATGTGTTATATAAATATGGAATCAGGATGTCTCACCTTATTTATATAACCAAGGGGTTCTCATTTGTAAATTATTTTATTGCATTGCATACTTGATCACATTTGATATAATCTTATTTTTCATCCTTATTGTAAATTTATGCCCTTGATTTTCTCTCTTTTAGAAGATTATTTTTGGTTTTGCATGTGATCTTGGGATCTTAAGTCATTGAGTGACTTTCATTTGGTATCGAAGCTTCAGATATTTAAATCCCCTTCTTAGATCTAAGGGTGATCCGGGCTTGTTCTTTTGTTAGGTTCATATTGGAGCAAAAAATATCACCATTGAGTCTAGAAAGCCCAAAAACCCTTATTTTCATATAAAATACTTGATATTTGGGCGCAAAAATGACCATTTTTGGAGGGTTTGACAAAATTTGTAGATTTACAATTCATGCATTGTAAGTATACATACTATTCTATAAATCCATACCATGCCATACCATCTACAAGAATCAACTAGTACTCTATAGGAATCAACAATATATTCAAAGGAATTGACATCTTGTAAAGAATATTCGTCTACGAATTGTGTAGATAGGTATTGTTGTTGGCATCGTCATAACATTAGGAGGTACAAATTTCATATTATAATTTTTTTTAACATATAAAAGTGGTTCGAGCCCTCAGTCATGGCTTAGTTGAGTGAGAGGTTTCCCCTAGCCTATGAGGGCTTAACCATTCATGATGTGATCACCATTTCCCCCCATCAATTTACCACTCTGAGTGGCTTTGCCCAGGACCATTGCTAGCAAAGTGGCAATTTTTTTTTTAAAATCCAATAGTGTGGGTGGTTGTATGGGTGACTAGGGCTCAAATTTTCCCCATAAATCCCTAATAGGGATTTTGTTCAAAATGCCATAACTTTTTGCTTGGGCGTCAAAATTTTGCAAACGAGATATTGATAGAAAGCTAGTTTCGAGCACTTCATCGTAGTGTAAGAATTTTTTATTATTTTATTATAGATGATATTTATTGTTGATTGGAGTCATATTTCCCTTTTTAAACCACTGAACTCATTAATTTTTTCCAATTTATTCAGTATTCATGATTTTTGTGGCATTGAAAAGGTATTGAGGAGCTTTGTAGTTATATCCATGCATTTTTTTAGATTCATACCTAGGTACTTTTATTGATATTTGTGTGTGTGTTTTCATTATAGTCGATCATTTGGACATAATAATACTTTGAGAAGATTTTTAATTTTGGTAAGAATTGATTTAAATCAGTCTAGATCATATTGGGAAATTATACTTTCAATTTAAGAATCTCATTTTGAGATAATATTATATTTTTTCATATTTGATCCATCATGGCATTTTAAAATTTGGAAAATATCTCTAGAATTGTAATCACACTACATATAAAGTTTCAAATCATAATCTTAGGGGATTTCTTATTGAGTGATTTGGGGGGTCTCTTGGTACATTCTTTTGATTCATTTTTTAGTGTTCTTTTCCATGGATCATCCTAAGGTTACTTTTCTAACATCATACAACTATTCAACTTGACATCAACATGCATGGAGTGCCCTAATTAATTAAGTTCACTCTCTATATATTAATAATAAGGTACCTAAACCTAAATATGGTGATAAAAATATTAAATGAATGATTGAACATACAAAACCTCTTGGATGTCTTTGTAGCTTAATTTCTCAAGACTATTATTTAAAATCGAATCATGTACTTGAATTCTCATGAAGCTTGGAATAAATTAAAGAAACTCTATACTATTTATGAAATAAAAGGATATAAAATTGATAATGAATTGATGAGACTTGATCCTAAGAACTTTGGCAACATCAAATATTACATCAATACGATTAATAATCTAAGAGATAAATTTAAAGTATCTAGAATTGAGAAAAAATAATATTTAGTTGGTCTATAATGCATTGAACAAACTTGGTCCTGATTATGCAATTTAATTTTTAGCTTTCATACTCACAGGTTAATTATGGGGTCTGCATATACTACACCTTCATTTGCAACCTTTTTTGAGATTTCAATACATGAGTAAAATAAGCTTTTGTTTATGGGTCTCAAAAAGTCACCTTAATCTTAGGAATTGTTGGTTACTTAGGAGAAAGAGTCGGAATAATATATTAAGGAATATAATAAATCAAAGAACAATCTACATTCATATCATGCACAAAATAAATCATCTTCCAAAGATAAATAACCTAAGAAGGAGAAACCTAATTATTCATATTGCAAGAAGACTTCCAACATGAAGATAATTCTATTTATAAGAAGAATATTGATGAATTGAAACATCTTTAAAATAATCTGATTGATCTACTTTCCAAAATGTCTAATTCAACTACTTATTCTTCAAAAGTCAATAAGAAAAATGTCATGCTATTTCTATTACTACATCAGGTAAAAATAAAGGGCAAGCTCTTTGTGTTTCTACAAGTCTTGGATCAAGGAGATGAATTCTAGATTTAGGATCATCTCATCATATCACATATTCAAAACCAATTTTTTCTTCTTTTGATCCTTGTGCTATGCCACCTATTTTGATGGGAAACAATACATACATGAATTTTATTGGGAAGGTATCTATTGATATTGCGGAGGGAACTTTTAATGATGCTTTGTGTGTACCTTGAATTTTTCAAACAATCTTCTTTCCATCTACCAGATTACGCATGGTGGAGAAGGGAAGACTGTGGAATTCACTCTTGATTTAGTTATTATTAGGGACTTGGAGAGTAGAGATATTATTGCTACTGTAGCATCATAAATTGTCACTGTTGATAATTTCTCAGTATGTTTTGCTCCCCTTTAAGTTATTGGACCAAATTAAGCTCCTAATTTCCAAAATTATGTATTCCACCACTTATTTATTTTACAAAAAATTGCAAGCATAAAGAAAGTGCTCTCATTTAATGCTTTTTCCCCAACACTTAAATTTTCTAAAAATAGGGCTAGGACACTGGTGCCTAGGGTGCCTATGTCCCCTATTTTGACTCCAAATTCAAATATACCGATGTTGGAATTTTACTATTTGAAATTCAAATATCTAAAGTTGGTCCTTAAGATTTAATATTTGGGAAATTAGAATAATAGCATATAAATACCTAGTTATTATATCATTTCAGATCCATCTAGCAATAAGTGAAATTATATTATCAAACTTATGATTGTGGGTATTCAAGAGCAAGTCAAGATCATCATTTTAAGAGTTTTATTACAGAAATTCAAGATCCAACATCATGTCAAAGTGTATGTGATTTCATATGTGTTCATGCTATCATTGTTTTGTGAAGGCTAACCTTTGTTGTAGGTCTCCAAATCATTCAAGAAAATTCAAGCAAGCAAGATCTAAGACCCTTGAAGTGATGTGTGTGAATATAATCCTTCAAGGAATCCATTGAAGGGCGGTGAGTTGGAACACTTTGAGATTTCATCATTCTTTCCTTTCATTTATCCATTTATCATTTGACATCACACTGTGGTAGTGGAAACACTAACATGGGGTTTGACCAAGGTAAGCCCCTAAAATGGCACAACATTTCCTCTCTTTGTAAATGTGTAGGTTGCAAGTATTTTGAAGATTGAAGGGAGCTTGAAGAAAAAATTATTCATTGTTGAATTTGAAACCCTAAGCCTTGACAACTCATGGAAACTAAATTTTAGAAATATCCAACAGTGATTCGATAAGTTTACAGACGGTAAACAAAAGTGCAAATCTGACATCAAGGACTTCAAAAATAGATCTAAAAAATACCTACTATGATAGTGGAGCCACCGAAGGAAACATCCTTTAAAATTAAGATTAAATTTTTACCACATGTGCACGGTGTCCTCCCCTTTTTGTTTTTGTTGTCTGATTTTCTCTCTGACATCTCAAATTTTCTATATTTGCATCAAAACACCAATTTACATCATTAGGAAAATTAGATCATTGCATTTCATTATTAGGAAATTTCTAAATATGATTAAGGGTTGGTTGACTCGCCTATTAAGCTATAAGTCAATCACATACCTTGTCCAAATCCATCAAACCCCCATTACCATTCAAATATTTAATGAAACCATTTGAAAAAGTGCATAAACCCTAGGGTCAAATCCTAGGGTTTCACTTTTTCTATGTTTCAACTATTATGATGTATTATCATGCATCTTAGTTATACACATTTGCATATTTTTATTATGATGATGGATTTGATCCTTTGAATTTTGATCACACTTTTAGTATAGGCCATGATTTTAAAGAGAATTTTGGCTACTTGAACTTGGGTGTTCTTACTTGTGATCCTATTCTCAAACCTTTCATTCCCTCTCCTCCATCTTTAGTTGTATTTGATGATACTTGTGTTGTCATAGTTTTGGATTCTTGTGATTCAATGTAGTAGGATATACATCACCTTTCAAATATGGTTGCATGGTACTATGCATAGATGACAAACTTTACAGGTTTTTTTACTGCCCCACATTTCAGATTTGGAGGACAACATTTATTACATAAGTATTCTCTTTGATGGAGATGGTTCTTTATTTGTTTTGAGGGAGCACTTTGACCCTCATGTTCACTCTCTACATCAGCATTCTTCACAGTTTGACATGATTGTGGATATTTTTTGGCAACATTTGAAGGATGCTTCTTTATCTTTAGCGGAGACATCTTTTTCCTTGGATTGTATTCTACAATCATAGCTACTAGATTTTGGATTGTCCTCTTCATCAGTGTGGCCTATCATTAGTGTGGCCTAGAATGCCTATTTGGAGTGTGTCAACTTTCAACATTGACATAAAGACACTTGAACATAATTTAGAGACATCACACATTACACATCATTTTTCTTCTTCCATTTTCCTTTTAGGTATGAGAAGACATCTTGCATACCATCTTGGTTTTCGAGGAATGTTGTTCGATGAGATTGGATCATCTTTTTGAACATCCAGAATACTGAGAGGGGGTTTAACTCAATATTCCATAAAACTATTCTATTAAAATCCATCTAACTATTATCACAATTCTGACTAAATCAGCAAGAGAGAACATAGAAAAAAATCAATGCAACCACACATGAACACCAAGATTTTTACATGAAAAACCCAAAAAGGGAAAAGCCATGGTGAGGGTTAACTCACAATATATTATATACGAATACAAAATATTACAAGGCTCATTGCTAGGACTCACTATCCTTGAAAGACTCATTTTCTAAATACAAAAGATGGCTAATTTCCAAGATACAAAGATAGTGATTCACTGCCAAGAGTTTGAACTGAGAGAATAAACCTTCAGTGTGCAGGGTTTAGTTCCTTTGAAGCTCAAAATATGAAGTACTGCCTCACATAGTAGTCGCTCAAAAAAGTTGCTATGATCCCAACTAATAAAGCACTTAGGCTCGGATCTTCACATACACCCTAATCTTTTTCAGACCTTTCTTCAACTTCCCTTCACCACACTTCTCTCCTCTCTTCCCTTCTTCCACTTTCTTTTAAAAACATATCATATATATATATATACAAGTATATCTTATTCACCAATTAGGTCGGCCTAATTAGATGAAAAACAAATTAGTCAAAATATTCTTGTTAGCCCTATATATGATTTAAAACATTTTATCCATGTAGAGAATTATACCAAGTCGGCTATCATCCATAAAGCATAACTAGTCTTCATAATGAATTGCATACGTTAGGTCAGCCAAGACTAGAAATAATTCACAAAATCTCGAAACCAACAAACAATCCTCAAAGTAAACACCTTCCAAATTTAAGACCACATCAATTTCTCATCATATTACCAACATAGAGACTATAAACAAAACTGCAGCATAAGAATGTTCTCCTTAAGAAAATATGGAGTGTCCCACACTGATACGCAGAGCAAGGAACAACAATAAAATATAGAGTTGAACTCTATCAAAGATAAATTTCTTCTCACGACCCAAAACTTCCCAAGATCCAAGATATAGTTATCTAAATGAGACGTGATAACATGGTTAAGATATTAGAGTCATATCAGTTCTTGTAATGAATTCTGGACTCAAATACCAATGTAGTGATTCATCACAAAATAACATTATTGGTAGAGAGCAACTTCTGATAAATAATTAAACCTCTAATATAGTTGTTACCATGTTGACATCAATGACAACATAGAAACAACCAATAAAAACCATCTATACTTCATGCTCATGTTGCAAGGCTCCAACAATCTCCCCCTTTGGCATTGATGGAAACATGCATGACAAAAAAAAATCAATATACTACAATTGAATACTCCCCCTATTAAAATTGCTCTTCACAAAAATGTTTTTCCTTTTCCAATCTCTATCTCTTCCCCTTTGACATCAATTACAAAGGATGGGGTTTGTTATATATTTATATATGCATAAAAAAAATTCAACAAGATATGAACACAAAATTGAATCAACCTAAAGAAGAACCCTTGAGATTCTTTAGAATGACCTTCCATGATGCTTTGCCTTCTTCCCATGAACCTTTTGCACTTACAAGATTCTTGTGGGATAATTATAGCTTATTTAAAGATTCTATACCATTTTCTAAAGTATTTAGACTAAGATTAATCTCTAATAAATCACCAACACTATACAAAGTGCTAGAGACATAAATGTGTCTGAGTTTAACCATGTCTCTAAGTGCCATAGACTTCTTAATAACTTATGTTCTTTGGTCCTGCAGGGAAAATATTTTTTCTTGAATCTGCACATTGTCGGACCACCTTTCATTGTCTCTATCTTCTGCCAATCTATATGTATCTGATTGAGTGCTCATATGGGCTTCACTTTTCTTTATCTCATCTCTTATGTTCAATGTACTACCAGACCAATCTAGGAAAAAATAAATTAGTTCTTGTGCCTCTTTCTCACAACCTTGTACATTCTCCAATTCCTTCATCACTTGATTGTGTACATTTTCACATTTCTCCTTGATATCTTCCATTTTTTCTTCAACAAATCTAATTCCAACATGCACTTCTAGTCTGAAGATGTAGACCTTAAAATAATTAACCTTTTTTTTTTAGATTCTCCACAACAGAAACAGATGAGTCAAAATTAGCATTGGGAATAACCTTCTACAATTCTCCCAAAGCTCCTTGAATTTTTATTCTTTCACGCTCGTGTTGAGCTATCTCTAATTCACTTCCTTCTGCAACTTTTTGTTTGACAACACCCTTCCTTTTCTTCCTTATTCTGGTTGCAGTACCAGAGGTACCTTCTACATTAGGTTTTTGTGGGATTTCCAAAATAATTTTGGCATAATCAACTTCAGCCTTCGACACTTCTTAATCTAACTCAGATATCCAAACAAACCTTGATTCAAGTACTTCCATGTGAAAAAAATTTGTAGACACTGGAAAATTGATATTTCGAGAATACTTTCAACAACACTTATTGGAATCCTTGATCTTCTGCTCATCCTCATTTGAAATGTTCCAAATAATGTCGCAAGAGTAGTCTCTTGAGCATCCAAATTACCAAGACTTATCATGAATTTTCTGATTTGATGGGAAATAGGCTCTATATTTGACCATTCTATTCTTCTTATCACTGGTAATTCTCTTAATAAGTAGAAAAGTAAGTGGACAACCAAATTGTCATACCAAAATGTATTCTTCTTACTCTTCTTAATTTCCTTTAAATTCTTCAAAAGATGTATTCAAAGTAATTCACATAGGCCATAAATCATACCTCTTTTAACCATATCAAAACTAGTATGTACAATAGTAGTAGACACTATGAGATCATTGCTAGACAAGAAAAATTTGTGACCAATGAACATAGCACCATACCTAATAACTGGATCCATAATTTATTGTAAATCAATCTATTTTCCTTCAAAAGTTGCACTAGCTACCTCAATTATCTCTTGCTCATTTACAACCTTATGTTTGGGAACTCTTTCGGAGGAACACAAACCAGTTACATCTCTGATTGCTTCTTTTGTGATCAAATGCAGTTCATCAATCCATAAAGATTCATTACGAATTCTTCTCAAAAATATTTGAACATGCTTCCTATCAAACTCAAAAACAAGGTCTTTCCTCCAAACATCCAACTTCTTCTCATCTAACACATTGTAGGCATCATGATTTTGTTCCAATTCATTCTTCCATAGAATGCTCAACTAGACTAGTGACTTTTCCTCAACCTTACTATAAAAAAATGCATAGATATCTTTTGTGGGAAACACTCTTGGAGGGATGCAAGAGAATGCACCAATAGATTCTTCTGACACATTCTTCAAATATCTTCTCAAATTAACTTGCACTCTATCCACACTATTCACAACCTTTGAATTATCCAAAGCAATTAAATTGAAAGATTGTGAAAATAGGAATACCTCTATAAATGCCAACAAGGAATGTATAGATATTCTACTTCCAAAGCTTACTTCAAATCCACTTGATTTCTCCTTCAAACCCTGAAACTTTGAATTACTCTCTAAACTTCCTTTGCATCCTTCTCTGAAAATACATATTCCTTTTGAATTATCTGAATTTATATCTTTCATTTTGAATGATTTCAAAATAAATTCATCAAATTGTAGGTAGATTACCTTGAAAATTGTGTGTGCCTCCATTCTTTCAAATTCTGCAAACTTCATTCTTCACACATGCGACTGAGAAAATTCCTTAAATTTGTTACCACACTAAATATTTTTTTTTCATGATGTGACATAAGTATCGATGAGGGGGTTTATTATATTTTTTGATAATTGCTCCCCCTTATCCATTGCTAGACTCAAAAATTGATGGGTGTATCTACACCAAAGGTCGGCACAAATAAGATTGATGATTCTGATTCAGATTGCTTGAATTATTTTTTCCTTTCTCCAGATCCTTTCCATCTCTTTCCTTACTTCTTCTGGATCATATATTTGTTCATGCTTCTTCAATGGATAAATATTTTTCTTCTTCTATATATATTAACTAGATGTTTCAGATTACTGCACTTACAACAAACAACATTATACCTTCCATTATTTCTCTTATTCAACTTATTTTCACATTGATTAACTTTATGTCCAACCTTCTTGAACTTAAAACATTTGCTAGAGAATGATAGTGTCATTCATTTTACTTTTACAGTCTTTTTCCTTATGACCAAATTTCTTGTAGGAATGACAAACACCATTGAAAGATAAATACCTTTTAGCATCAGATTGTTTGACATGAGTTCTTCCAAAATTTCCTTTTAGATTCTTGATTCATCCATATTTGCATTGAGTCTTCTTGTTAGTAGATTTCTTCACTTTAGAATTCTAAATTTCTTCAAACCCTAAACCACTCTTATCCATTGCTGGTCTTTGAGAAGTAATTAACTCATCAAGCATTGCATATCCTACCTTGAATTTGTCTTCAAAACATCTTGCCTTTTCCAGATCAAATCTCAAGATTTATGCATCTTCCTCATGCTTTGCACATTCATCCGTCTTCCTTTGAATTTCAATTTCGTGGCATTCTTTAGTTCTTCTCTTTTCATATAATTGTTGCAGTAGGTCAGAGATAATTTCATCTGCCTTAGCCAATAGATCACATGCTTCAACACATTTACTTTGCAATTTTTCAATATACTCATTTGCTTTCATCAACTTATCCTTTAGATCTTCCATTTCTTCTGAATATCTAGTAGAGATAACTTTCAAAAGGAAAAAAATTATTATACTCAAATTATGGGACCTTCCTCAAGTTTCTAGGCTTCTTCTAAGGAACCAAGCTCTAATACCAATTGTTGAACATCTGAAATACTGAGAGGAGGGATGAATCAGTATTCCATAAAACCATTCTATTAAAATCCATCTAACCATTATCACAATTTTGACCAAATCAACAAGAGAGAACATAGAAACAAATCAATGCAACCACACACATGAACACCAAGATTTTTACGTGGAAAACCAAAAAGGAAAAAAAAAAGGTGAGGGTTAACTCATAATATATTATATCCAGATACAAAATATTACAAGGCTCATTGCTAGGACTCATTGTCCTTAAAAGTATCACTGCCTAAATAAAAAAGATGGCTAATCGCCAAGATAAAAGGATAGTGGCTCACTTCCAAGAGTTTGAACTGAGAGAATACACCTTTAGTGCATAGGGTTTAGTTCCTTTGAAGCTCAGAATATGAAGTACTACCTCACACAACATTCTCTCAACAAATCTGATCTGATCTCAATTGATAAAGCATTTAGGCTCATATCTTCACATGCACCCTAATCCTTTTCACACCTTTCTTCCACTTCCCTTCACCACACTTCTCAACTCTCTTCCCTTCTTCCACTTGCTTTCAAAACATCTCATATATATATATATATATATAAGTATATCTTATTCATCAATTAGGTCAGCATAATTAGATGAAAAATAAAGTAATCAAAATATTCTTGTCGGCCCTATATATGATTTAAAATATTTTATCCGTGTAGAGAATTATACCAAGCTGACTATCATCCATAAAGAATAACTAGTCTTCATAGTGAATTGCATACACTAGGTCGGAAAAGACTAGACATAATTCACAGAATCTCCAAACCAACAAACAATCCTCAAAGAAAACACCTTTTGGATCTAAGACCACATCAATTTCTCATCATATTACCAGCATAGAGACTATCAACAAAACTATAGCATAAGAGTGTTCTCCTTAAGAAAATGTGGAGTATCCCACATTGATACATAGAGCAACGAATAATAGTAAAATATAGAGTTGAACTCTATCAAAGATAACTTTCTGCTCACAACCCAAAACTTCTCAAGATCCAGAATATAGTTGTCTGAATGAGACGTGATAACATGGTTAAGATATTAGAGTCAAATCAGTTCTTGCAATGAATTTTGAACTCAAATACCAACACATTGATTCATCACAAAAGAACATTATCAGAATAGAACATCTTCTGGTAAACCAAGTAAACTTCCAATATAGTTGTTACCATGTTGACATCAATGTCAATACAAAAACAACTAACATAAACCATCTATACTTCATGCTCATGTTGCAAGGCTCAAACACATCTTCAACATTTAATGTCGAGAATCTACCATCATAGTAGGAGACTTTATATTTAGGGGGACTACATGGTCTCTCTTCTTCTCTCTTATAAGGGGGTGGGTTATTTTCCTTGCATGGGGTTTTATCCTTATCATTCTTTAGGGAGAGAATTTTTTCATCTCCCTTTTAGGGAGGAGTTTTATCCCACTGGGTTTTCTCCTTTTCTCTATTTGTGATAAATTGTATTTATACATGGGTAATTCACATGGCCTAGTAGTCAAGACCCATCTTTGCATAATTCATTATCTTTTTCCTCCTTAAGTTGCACTTAAGGTGGGGTGTTGGTGTGAATAAGGTTTTTTACCTAACTAGTCCACTAGTAGGTCATATTAACATGTTAAGCTTAGGTCCTAGTCCAATATTTCTAGAAGTCTTAGTTAGAATTACATCTTATCTTATCTTTTTTCATTTGATTATTGTGTCCTAGGGAATTTAATATTAGTTGTCTCGTGGCATAGGATTAAGAAACTTATCACATTCTTGTCTAATTATATGTCTCACCTTTTCTAGACAACGAAGGTGTTCTTATTTGTAAATTATTCCATTGCATTGCATATTGATCACATTTGATCAATATTATTTTGCATCCATTACTGCAAATTTATGATCTTTCTTTTCTCTCTTATAGAGGGTTATTTTTGGTTTTATAGGTGATCTTAGGAGCTTGATTCCTTGAGTGAGTCTAACACTTTTAATATTCTTTGGATCCTTTCTAATATTTAAAATTCCAAAAGATGGCTAACATGTAAGATGTTACTAAATGAGTTATACTCCATATTACAATAGTATAATGAGAAGTTTTGGATTCCTTATGGTGATCTTAACTCTCCCCTGTTTCCTTCTAAAACGCTTAGGGGAATATAGGACTACACTAGAAGAGGATGTACAAACTCATTGAACTCATCTTTGATGATAGAATTTGAAAGGATCCTTTACTTGGACTAGTAAAAGAATAGGGTGGAATATCATTTACGTTAAACTAGATAGGTTTATTATCTCAATATCATGGGATATTATTGTTAATATTGTTGTGTTTGATAGTGATCCCCACAATTCCCAAAAATAACATGTAACTAAAATGCATCACATATGAGAGATCAAAGCAACTGATTTACTATGAAATAAAGAGAGAATGATTGAGTCCACACAAGCATCTAATATTCAGATTATCCTATAATTGTATTGTCAATTGAATGGAATGTAATGGTTAATGATTACAAAGTACAATAATGAATGTATATAAAATAAAAATTAAAAAACCTATATGAGTATTTGATTAGATTGTGACAAGTGGCACTATCTCATGCAATGAGACGACTTAACCTATAAATTGTCCAATCTAATAAATAAAACACTCTTGAGTTTAGCTTAACTAAATAAAGTAATAAGGGTCCTAAAAATTAATTAATATCAAGTGTTTATCCTAATTACTCCAACAACCCCCCTTAAGATTAACTTAGGGAAAAACTAAACAACTGATAAAGGACACAATGATGGATGCATGGATGGGTCCTAGTTACAAGGCTTGATGAGGTACCCATGTACAAAAAAATGAAATGTCTCATAGCCAGAGAAAAGGAGAAAACCAAATGGTAAAAAAATCCTCTCCAAAAGAGATAAAACCAAATAAATACACTAGTGAAAGAAGGATAGGAAGAATCAATGTGACCCCACAAGTATTTCTTATATCATGCAAGTACAATAGATGTACCCCTAATAGGAGAGAGAAAATAAGGATATAAATCCCTCCCGTAAATGAAGAACTCTTGTACCAATGATGAACACCTAAAGATATAACACAATCCACTACCTACAAAAACATTTATCCCATTAGGAAGAAAAAAATCCACTAGTAATTGGACAATCCAATCCCAAAAGATGGAATAATCAAGAATCTAAATCCAAATGGTGTGTTCCTCTAAAAACTACTCAAGTATCCATATGTCAGAATGAGATGATCTCAATCTAGAAACCTATAAATTTTGATATATAGAACAAGCTCTAAATACAATGAGGATGATGGGCCAACAATGATGATGTGGATATCAATAAAGAGGATATGAATTTCCTCAAATTAATCATCCAAATCCATAATTTGAGACTCTACAAATAAGGATGATATGTCTACAAGATTGGAATCCCAAGTAGTTGCGTTAGAAGAAGATGAATGTCCTATTGCACTAAACCAATAGGGGTCAAGGATATGGCGATTCCAAGTTGATCATGAACAACAAAAGATGAAGATTTAGTCTCAATTTGAAGAGTTGGAAAATGAAGACAAGTCTGTGAACCATCAAAACATGTAAGACCTATGATATACTTAATTTAATCTAAAGTATTATCATCAAAGGGTATGCAATCTACATATGTAAGAGGAATGAGATAATTTGTAGTAGGATCATCTAGAAATCAAGAGATATGAGGTTCTCCATGGATCTCACAAATTTGAGTCTAATGTGTGTGGGGAAAATCAATGTCCGATACAACACACATAATATTAAGATCAACACTAGAATAAATTACTCATGTAACATGATCATTGATAATACCCCATGCTAAATGACTCCCTAGTGTGTTTGGTGTAGGTTTGAGTCCATAAAGATAAGAAAAAAAATCAAGCCACCTGAGATGTGTTAGAATGTCGTTTCACCAAGACTCATTATTATTATTTTCTAAGATGACCACAAAAGGATGAACAAAAAATCCATGACACTTAAATGAAAAAATCAGATTGAAAACCTGAGTGCATGTAAAGTAGATTAAATGAATTCATCTCACAAAAATAGATCCTTTCTAGGTGTCAAATCATCCATGTAATCACATTCATTATTTAATATGGAAACCATATTAGATGCTTGTTTGGATTCAATAATTTATCTAAGATTTTGTTGCTAAAGAGGCCATAATAGTTTAAATTCATCGATTTTCTAAAAGGTGGTAGCCACTGGGCACCAGTGATGCCAAAAATGAGTTGAAGGTTGGAAACCGATTGGTAAATCGTCATGTTGTGTGGACCACATAGGTTTTCTAATAGGATATTTGACCACCTAGCTAGGTATGACCTACACAGGGGTACAACCCCCTAGCAAGCGCCAATACTTTTTTATTTTTTATTTGAATGTGCCTTTTTTTTAAAAAAAATTTCTAGAAAGAAACTTATCTTGAAAAAACCAAAGAATTAATTTTGAGTATCTGTATTTGTATGGATGTCCTTGTTGCTGTTTTTTTTCTATTTTACTTTCAACTTTTTCCAATTTTGACGAAACAACAGGTGATCCTTAGGTTTTGGTCATTCTGGACTCAATAGCGATGGTTGTTTTGCTCTAGGATGAGCCAATTTTTCCTTCAAGGTTGGATATCTCTGAATTTAGACATTAAGTCATAGATCTGGTGCTTTAATACCATGTTGGAGATGATAATGAACCTTAAAACTCCTAGAAATCACCTACAACCAAAAAAACCCATCACATATGAGAGATCAATGAAACTTATTTTCTATACAACCAAGAGAATATGATTGAATCCACACAAGAATTTGATATTGAGATTAAATTGTAATTGTATATTCAATTGAATGGAATGTAATGGTGAATGATTATGAAGTACAATAATGAATACTTATGAAAGAAAAAGTGTAAATCATAGATAAGGATTTGATTAGATTGTGACAAGTATCATTATCTCATATAATGAGACAACTTAACCTATAAATAGCCCAATTTATTAATAAAAAATCACTCCTAAGTTTAACTTAAGTGAATAAAGTAATAAGAGACCTAATAACTAATTAATTATCAAGTGATGATCCTAAATATTTCTCTTTCTTATTTTCCCAAAATTAGTTTTGATCACAACCCACTCATTAATTGGGGAGATAACATGAATCTGAAGGTGTTTATCCATTAAGTTATTAAATAATGTGATCTTCACACCTTAACTTTAGAAATGACATTTAGCATTGGTGGAATAATGATCCTAGTGGGTCAACCATATGAAGAATAAGGTTAAGGGATGGAATACAAATTATTTTTGAAATATTTTTAGAAAAAGGAGATAATCTGTAAAAACCTCCTCTCAATCTAAGAACTCATTGTTGTAAGCCAAATTAATTAAAATGTGCATTTAAGAAAATATTGACATATTCAAGGCCTATAATCGAGTCTCTTCGGTGTTCATTTTTGTAATTTTAATAAAATTCTATTTCCAAGGTAAGCTTCTGCACTTGATCCAATATTATGTTTCTACCACCAAATTATTAATCCTCATTAATGGTCAAACTTAGGCTTTTTTTAGGAAAAAAAAAGGGTTAATTCAAGGGGACCCTATATCCCCATATGTTTTCATTATGGTGACCTAAATTTAGGAGGAAACATCACCATATTGAGATTTTTTAATTCTCAGGATGGAGTTAAAACTACCTCATTGGTCCCTCCTTCTCAATATTAATAGTCTATGGATGATATAATCTTGTTTGGTAAGCCTTCTACAGATAAAGGTTTAAATTTGAAATACTTGTTGAATGATTATTTGGTTGTCACTATACAAAAAATTAGTTACACCAATAGCTCACTATACTTTCTTAACATCCTAGAGGGAATGTGATATCTTATTGTAGGTATTTTGGAGCATAATATTATGTTATTACCTACTTTATACTTGGTTCTCCTTTTGATTGCTAAAAAAAATTAATCGCATTTTATTGGAATAATTCAAAAGAAACTTGTGGGAAGGAAAGAGAATCTTCTCAATCAAATTGGGAAATTTTAAATTTTGAAGGCTTCCCTTTAGAGCATACATATTCATTATCTTTCCTTATTCAAGAAACCTAATTATATGGCTGAAAAAATAGAGCAAATTCAGAAAAATATTTTGGATAGTGTGAGAGTTAGTATAGAATGTGTTTTACCATGCAATATTTATCTATGGATATAGCTATCCAATATCTAGGAGCTTTAATAAAAGTACATGGGAGACCAAACATGAGAGACTAATTATATTATACCAAAGGATTCACATGCATAATATGTGTACATGAATATGATTTATTATGATGGAATGAGAATCCATTTATTATATAGGTCAAGCTGAGACATTGGAAAACATAAGATTATGAAACATGTCTTAATTTTGTGACCTGAGACATAAATCAATAATTCCCTAATAATGTCCTAAGTAAACTAGTGTGAATGGGACCTAAAGGTAAACAAGATGGATAAAAAACCTCATTCACACCATGCCCCCTTAAGTGCAACTTAGGGATAATGAGAAAACATGCAAGATACAGTAGTGCAGATATGGGTCCTAACTATGAGACCATGTTAGGTATCCCTGCACATGTGAATCTCTCACAAATAGAGAAAATGAGAAAAAACCTATAGAAAAAATACCTCTCCAAAAGAGAGAAAATATAAGATTCTCTCTAGAAGAATTATAAGGAGAGAACACCATGTGAGGAAATATCTCCCCAGAAGAGAGAAGAAGAGAGACCGTAAAATTCCCCCTCAATGTATAATGTCCTATAATGATGGTAGAAGCTTGATAATGAATTCTTAAGATAGTACAAAATTATTGGAGAACATTCCTCCCCTTAGAAGGAAACAAACCCAAGAATGTATATAAGATGCCTTCCCATTACTTAAAGTAATATGAGGGAAGAAAGATCAAATATGTGATGTCTATAAACTATACTCAAGTGTTTCCATGTTGGTGTCCAAAGGTGTTGCAATCAAGTCAAGTATTCCAAGCTACATTGATTAAAATGACAATCTAGAACCTTGTGGAGATGGATGCAGAATATAATCCAAAAATAAAGATTACTCCTCCAAATGTTTCTCCCATACCAATGCTAAATTGTGATAAATGGTGATGTAGAGAAGGAACAAGACGTTGTGAATGTACTCTCACAACATATAAAGAAGATGAAACTCCATAAGAGCTGACATCAAAAGGAGATGAATATCATCAATAGTGTCCTCCAATTCTACAAGATAAGAATCACAAAATAAAGCTACAATTTATGTCAAGTATGTTGGAAGAATGAAGAAGATCAGACTTTGTGTTGTCATTGATATGGCCATGTTGATTAAGTTGTCAGTTTGATCTGATACTCTGAACCAGCTTAATTACATCCTTTGGTATTTTTGGTTTGGTATTTTGGTCTGCAATCCCCCTTCTGTGATCATCACTCTTCACGGTTTTGGGGAATGGTTTTTGGATGTTGAAAGCTTGTATATTCATGATCTCGTGTGTTTAGATGTTCGCACGGTGATTTGGAATTACTTTGGTTTTGCATTTTTTTATTAGATCTATCCTTGGACGATCTAATAAATAGTTGGTGTTATAATGGATTAATTTGTGTTGTGGATATATGAGCGACCTATATTTGGTCCATGCCAACATGATATAGCATACTACATGGTTGAATTATTCTTGGAAAAGTTTTGTTTTAACTTGGAGCCAACAATTAGTCCTTTTTGGTGAATAAAGATTGCATCTAATTAGGCCGACCTAATTGATTCTTGTCGATGAATCAAATATATATATATTGGATTGTTTTGAGATCGAAGATAATGAATGAGAATTAGTTTCATTTGAATGCAAAAGCATGCAATAATGATGAAGTGTGTTAAGTCTATTTATTGAGCATCAAAGGAACTAAATCATCACTTGTTAGGTGCACTCTTACCAATTCATGTTTTGGCTGCAAGCCATTTTGTCATAATGATCCTTTTTGTAGGCAGTGAGCCTCCTTGTTTGGATAGTGAGTCCTCTTTGTAAGTAGTGAGATTTTGTATCTAGCAGTGATCCTCTCTTGTATTTGGTTTTGAAACTACTTTATATAGTGAATTAATCCTCACCGTGGTTTTCCCCTCAGTGGGTTTTCCATGTAAAATTATGGTGTTCATGAGTTGTGTGATTTCATGTTCTGTTAATGTTGTTTCTCATCTTTACTATTATATGCATCTGAGTAATCAATTGGTGTTTGTTCAATAAGTTTAAGAAGATACCGATTCACTCCCCCTCTTAGTATCTTGGATATTCAACAAATGGTATTAGAGCCTTGGTTCCTCTAAAGAAGACTAACAGCTTGAGGAAGATCCTGTAGATTGAACAAATGGATAAAGAAGAGCTCTAGGCTACTCTTGAAGATCTTGACAAGGATGAAAATTAAAACAAATATCTGAAAGAAAATATTGATGAGGCAAATGAATGCATCTGGAAATTGAAAGAGTGATTGAAGAAATTCAAAGAAAGACATAAGAAGTGAGTGAGCAATTGAAACAAGCAAATGAAGAGATTGTCGAATTAAATTTGCAAGTGGAAGAAAAGAAGAGAATTGAAGATTGTTTGAATACAGTGGCTCAAAGCAAGTTTGATGTATGCTCAAGGCTTGAACAAGAAGTGGTGAACCTGAAAGCATATATGGAGAAAACAAAACTTTGTGAAGATAATTTAAAGATAAGCTCAACCAAGCTTGATGAATTGATAGTAGGACAAATACCTTCTAAAGATGAAGATGGTTTGGGAAATGAAGCTGGTGAAAACTCTAAGAATGTGCAGAACTAAAATGTAGTGGACAATCAAAAGACTCAAGACAAAGTGAAGTGATAAAGAAATCCAAGAAGAAGATTGCCTATCAGACAACCAAATGCTCAAAGGTACCCATCTTTCAATGGTGTTTTATTTTCATGTAATAAATTTGGCCATAAGGAAACTAAGTGCAAAATTAGGATGAATTAGTTTTCTAGTTCCTTCTCTAGACAATGGTATGCATGCAAAAAGGTTGGACATAGAGCTACTGAATCCAGATCCCAAGTGTGGATGATTAGTCGGGTGATGATGAATAGGTTTGATGGAGGTAGAATGAATCAATCTTTTTTTGGCTACTGCTAGATACATGTAGCAAGTCTGGACACAAAGAAAATCAGTGTAGATCAGTGATTAATGGAGGTCAAAAAAATTAGAGAAATGTTGTTTGCTACAATTTCAACAAACCGAGACATATTTCAAGAGTTTTCAGAAGTAAAAAGGGAAATCAATCTGCTTCGGTAAAAGAGAATGAACTTGTGAAGAAAATTAACAAAGATGAGGCTAAGCAAGAAATGAATAAGATATGGAAGAAGAAAGAAGAACCAGAGATGACAGATGTGTCTGTGCCCTCATTTGGTGCAGACAATTCCTCTAGGAATTGGACCTAGCATGGTCCTAGGGAGAGCTTTAACAAAAAATTGTACAAACCCCCAAGAAATACGGTGTGACAAATGTTTGTACGAGAATATGTTGTAAGGAATGAATAGGTAGAGGTTATGCAAAAGAAACCAAAAGAAAAAGTGTAGGTATGTTCATTTGTGGAGAAAATCAAGGTTTCTCGGTGCAATGAAGAAGGGATTTTATCATCTTTTTGAAACCTATCACATTTAATGAAAATTAGGGCAGTTCAATGGTGTATAAAGCAAAATTCATAAGTCATTTTGATCACTTGTGCATTTGAAGAATTCAAAGAACAACTTGGAGCAATCTTGAAGCGATCCTAAAGCAATTTGGAGCGATTCTAAGGAAGAATTTGAGGAAGACAAAACATGACGATGGAATATAGTAATAGAGGATCAAGTGACAATATTCCACTAAGGCTAAAGGGAGTTGATTAGAAGAATTTGACCATCAAAAAAATAAAGTAAATGGGACTAGGGTTAAAGACAAATGACTTGCAGAACATAAAAACCCTAGGCATGGATTTATGGGGAGAATTTCCTTAGTTTATAGAAAAACAATCCATCTTGTTCTTATTAAGTCAATTCAAGGATGGCAGAATTATCTTGGACAAACCCTACTTGATCACGAGGCAGGGAATTGAAGCTATTACTGGGTTGTGTAGTGTTGGTGACCTCCTTGGAAAGAAAACAGTAAAATACAAAGAGGTGGAGGAACTAACTGGAATCCACAAAGACCCTCGAGCGCTGTTGATAAATACCATTATCGACCCTTTTGTATGGTATATTGCCTACAATATTACTTACACAATATATTTCAGAAATTGTGAAGGTTCCACTTCAGCTATTGTCATATATCTTGTGCATAAAATGGTGAAGGAAAACAAGCAGTTTGATCTGTGTAGCCTAATTTTGGAAAACCTAATTGAGAATGCATGAATTTCCTTGGTCGGGGGTTATCCTTTTCGGTTTGAATCTTTGCTTATATGTTTGGTATTTTACTTTCTGAGTTTGCTACCGAGAAAAGAGAATGTTAAGTGGGAATCTGGGGTCCCTATTGGAAAACAAGTCTACAAGTATTTGGAAGGTATGGAGGACAATGCAAATGCTTGCAAAGTCTTTTTCTTAACCTTACATAAGGATTTGTGCTCCGATGTACCAGTGTCTAGTCAATTTGAGGAGGGTTCATCCTTCGGTACAAAGGAATTGAAAGTCGTTGTTGGTGGTTCCCCTCTAGAACCTAAAAGGAGGAAATTTATCACAAAAGATGTCATCACCATTCCAAGAGAAAAAGAGAATGAAGAAGAGACCCTTCCTGAATCTGAATCTTTCAATCCAAATGATATTCAGATGAGATTAGATAAAGGTGAGATTAAGAATATTGGTGAAATATGGTGTACCTACCCTCCAGTGGATAGACTTAAAATCGATGATGCTTTGGTTGAGCATCTGCTCAAGAAAGGTATTGATATTTCAAATGTTTCTGACTCTCTACCAGATAATCTAGTAGAAGTTGTTGAAGAAAGAATGATGCTAGAAGGTCCTGAAGGACATAAGTTTGAAGCTATGATTGAGAAAAGATGTGTCAAAGCTAAACATAAGTTATCCAAACACATTAGTGAGACAAGAAAATGCATTAAAGAGATGTCTGGCATTTACAAGTATTATCTCTAGTGGCCTACAACAGTTGATAATTTTAGAAGAAAAATTGAAACCATTGAATATGAGATGAATAGTATTGGAAAGAGTTTTGATTTCTTTAAAGACAAAGAGGGAAAACAAAGAATAAGAGTTGGAGAATTGCAAATTATGGAATTGTTGATTGTTCAGAGACAAAGGGAAGATGTGGTGAGAACCTTCTGGCTTGTTAAAGAAATTGTTGAGGTCTGGTTAGATCATCTCTCCATAATACTTTATCATGCAGAAGATTGTGAATGCCAGTGCTTGTCTACGGATCGGTCATCCTACATTTTTGGATTTTTTGGATAGCATGTGTACCAAAATGGATTCTGTTGTGCTTGCTTGGAAGTAGATTCTTCTAACTATGAGAGAGATATACAAGAAAGTTTTGTAGGTGAAAAGTGTTATTTTTACTTGAGTTTTTGAATGTCTAAATTTTTGGCTCTTTCCTTTGATGTCAAAGGAGGATACAAATGAAAAAAATGAAAATATAAATTTAAACAAGAAGAGAAATTGAATTGTTAGACAAAGGGGGGGTTTTAGAATTTTGGAGGTTTGGAGCTGGAGGTTCTTAATGGGGAGTTAGAATTTTGCTGCACATACAATGTCTCCATGTACATACGTTTACATCCTATTTTTGGTCACCCTTTGCCATTGATATCAAAAGGGGAGAGATTTGGAGAAATTGTCATGTAGAAAGGGAAGTGTGATGTGAAAGGTTATTTCTTTTGGCACATGTTGCCATCAATGACAAAGGGGGAGATTGTTGGAAGAATGAAGAAGATCAAACTTTGTGTTATCATTGATACATCACCATGCTGATTAAGTTGTTAGTTTGATCTAGTACTCTGAACTGGTATCAAGAAATAGTTTACATCCTCCAGTATTTTTGGTTTGATATTTTGGTCTGTAATTCTCCTTTAGTGATCATGGATGATCACGGTTTTGGGAAATGGTTTTTGGATGTTGAAAGCTTGTATATTCAATATCTCACGTGTTCAAATGTTTGAACGACGAGTTGGCATTACTCTGGTTTTGAATTTTGTTATTAGGTCTATCCCTAGCTGACCTAATAAATAGTTGGTGGTATAGTGGATTAATTTGTGTTGTGGATATATGAGCGACCTATGTTTGGTCCATTCCAACATGATATAGCATACTACACAGTTGAATTATTCTTGGAGAATTTTTGTACTAACTTGGAGATGATAGTCATATTTGGTGAATAGAGATTGCATCTAATTAGGCCGACCTAATTGATGCTTGCAGATGAATCAAATATATATATTAGATTGTTTTGAGATCAAATATAACAAATGAGTAGTGTGATTTGAATGTGAAGTATGGTGTGAAGGTTAAGTGAAGCATGTGAAAATGATGAAATGTGTTAAGTTTGTTTATTAAGCATCAAATGAACTAAATCAACACTTATTAGGTGCACTCTTACCTGTTCATGTTCTGGTTGTAAGCCATTTAGTCATTATGATCCTTTTGTAGGTAGTGAGCCTCCTTGTTTGGATAGTGATCTTCTTTGTAAGTAGTGAGCTTTTGTATTTGGTAGTGAGCCTCTCTTGTATCTGGTTTTGAAACTACTTTATATAGTGAGTTAATCCTCACCATGGTTTTCCCTCATTGGGTTTTCAACTTATAATTTAGGTGTTCATGAGTTGTGTGATTTCATGTTCTATTAATTTTGTTGCTCATCTTTACTGTTATATGCATCTGAGTAATTGGATGGTGTTTGTTTAATATATTTAAGAATATATTGATTCACCCCCCTCTCAGTATCTTGGATATTCAAAAAAGTACTCACCCCAAATATTTGTATATGGAAAATGATGAATATCTTATTGCACTACATCATGAGATCCATGTATATATCAATGCTCATCTCATAGTAAGAAATAAATAGAGATGAGATATCAATACATGTCATATGACTACATTGCTCATCCATAAATGATGTATCCACACAATATGTTTGAGTGTGAATATCATATATATGTGGAAATGCTAGTTTAGAAGAATATGAAAATAAAATGCCATTGGAAATGCAAGGTCATCTCAATTGGTGAAGTTATAAAAAAGTTTCAAATAGTCAATTTCCTTTAATAATCCTTCATCTCTTTTTTTTCTTCCCACTATAATCACATTTAATTTTCCATAGATTAGGAGACATGATTACAATAAAAAAAAATACAAGATTACCCCCCAAATTTATGTAATCATGAAAAACCCCTAGAAATATATGATCTTGGCACTTTATACATAAATACAATTACATATTACTTGCTAGATCAATGAAGTGGCCTTGAGTTCAATACATCATAGATGCAAAATTTGGCCACAAAATTGAAAGTATAATTTTATGATATAATAAAATCAATTTTATTAAACAACTACAAAGTAAAAAAAATTATGCACTTTCAAAATAAATTACACCAAAAATGTTACCATATGAGCCCAAATGGAGCCTAGAAGTTCTCAAAATTATAATTTCTCAACAACACTTGTGAGAATCTATAATTTCTAAAAAATCTAGACATCGAAATCAAATAAATATTTTTTTTTGTAATCAAAAGTGGTAGACCATGATATATATATTATATTGAATAATAGTTATTACAAAATCCTGGTTCAGGTGAACATACCGACAAGAAAGAACCAGGAGAAGAAAACCTCTAGTTATAGCTCAATAATGGACCTAACAAACCTAAGACAAACTGATCCCCCTAGAACTTACCAGATTTATATTCAAAGCCCCATTACAAGACCATAACCAAACCCTTTCTAGTTACAATTTGCACACCTTTACACATAAATCCCAATTTACAAAAAGCAATCCCCTTTACATGACCGTGAGCTAGCCCATCCTAACTCCACATTGAATGCCTTTACATATAAGGCCCACTTTACAAAAACTCAAACCCCATTACATGATCGTGAATTAGCCCAACCTAACAACATATTGTACACCTTTACAAGGCTCGTTACATAGAAGATACAAATATCCCAATAAATTCCAAAACTCAGAACCTTCTGATAGTCGATGCTTAACACCCAAAACCTGTATACACAAAACACCCTGCAAAACTAAAGCAGATGATTAGAAAGAAGCCGATTTGTTTCTTGCACCTCAGGGGCCATTCATCAAGCATTTTTCATGTACTTGCTGCCTTTTAAAACTAGATTCCTAAGAAGGAACTGTTACATTAATATCTAGAACATAATAGTAACAATAATTTCCTTTGACAGCTTGAGGATGGACTTTTAATTTCAAATCATGTACACAAGTATGACCCCTCAAAAAGGAAATTGTATGAAATTTCCTCTTAATTTGATCAATGTCTTCCATGGAAAAAGAAGACCGATACTTGGCCAAAACTTGGTATAAATGAGATGAGGTATCATGCATATTTGACAAAAGCATGCCTTGGAACACTTCTACATACTTCTTTTTGTAGCGAATTAAATGCCTAGGAAACAAACCTCCTACGAGGCCATCCCCTTTGGAAAAATAATATTGTTGCACACTCATAAGCAAAGCATCATTTTCTATATACCTTTTAACTACAAATTTAGTAGCTATAACTTTTAACACATTGTAATTTTGAACCAAATCAAAAATATTCGACAAGAAAATAGACAAAAGATTTGTTGGAAATATGACCCTTTGAAGCTTTGTGTGCAACACATCTTTCCCAATAATGGTTGAAACACAATTAAACATAGACTTGTACAATTAACCTTGAAGACTTTCTGTAGTTCCTCCTTACCAATAATTGATGAAAATGGCTCTTCCCACGGTTTCAATGCAACCGACACCTATAGTTTTTCACATAAAAATCCTTAATCTCCATAACCCTACACAATACCAATAAGCACGTAAAAAACTAGGTGACTTTGCTAATTAGCAAGCCTTTCAATATTCTAAAACCAACAAAAAACTAACATGAGCAAAGTGAATAGACTCAAGCCTTTTTTAAGCCAAATTTCACATCTTCTTATACACAACATCTTACAAGGATGGCACACTTGGATTACCTCGATATGATGCCCACCTGCATTGATAACTGCTAACACATGAATGCGATCAGTACTGGTGTCAGCATCGACACAAAAACTACTAATATGCAATCATTTAAATGATATTCTTGTCCATAGTAGCACAAGCCAACCAACTTGACGCAGATATAAACAAAAAATCACTTTCTACATCAATGTACATTCACAAGACATATTTCACACTTGGCAATGAGATAACACCAAGTATGTCATCCTTGCAGATCCTACTGATTTTCCATATCAGTAGCCAATCCCAGCTGTGTATTATTGACAATGTCGACACAAATTAACATAGAAATCAAAAACCAAGTAATTGAAATGTTTACCCACATCAGTGTATGCTAACCATAATGCCACAACCCTTAATAATTTAGCAATGTACTTCATTTGATCTATTCCAAACTACCATCTAGATAACACCATGTATGCCAACCTTGAAAATCCTATAGATTTACCATATCAACAACCAATTTTAGATTCTCTAGATTTTATGTGACCATATTGTACTGCAAGTACCACCAAATGAAAACTTACAGTACACATGTGTTAAAATATGTGCGTTAATAGCCCTACTTTCATAATTCTTACACACAACTCCATGTGCTTAAATTGCATATCGAGAACCCTACACTTACAATGCTAACACAATTAGTACTTTCATAAGAATAAAACATGAAGCAACAAAGCACTTGGCATAATGATAACACACAAATCACACTTTCCTAAGGATAAAACATGGAATACCACAAGCACTTGACATACGGAAAGAAACACACTATAACTCCAACCCCTTTGATGAGTAAACTCCCAACCCCTTTGAAGAGTATGATTAAAAACTTAACCCTACACACGGTAAATCCTTCTTAAGTAGTTCAATCAAATTAGGGAAATCATTTAATCCATTGTGATCATTAATGACCCTAATCTCAACATTATCACTTCCTAGACCTACCAAAAAATATGCTACCCTATTGCCTTCCCTATAAGTATCGGAAATAACTGATGATTCTAACTTGTCTAGTAACTCCCAAGCTTCGTGCATTAAATAGCTTAGGCTCCAATTATGAACTTCCCTTTCCCTTAATGCATTAATAATTAATAATGAATCCCCATCAATATGAAGATTTAAATATCCTAATTGGATAGTTGATTCCAACCCCAATACCAGAGCTTGAGCTTCTACACTGTTATTTGTGCCATGTTGAAGATGATAAGAAGAGGCTACCAAGACTAATCCTGATGCATTTCTTATGCAAATTCCTAGAACTGAAGAACTTGAATTCTCTTTAGACACCCCATCAAAACTTAATTTAACAAACTCCAACATGGGTGGTTTCCATTTAACAAATACTCTGTCAATTTTTGAATTACCATTTTAAAGCATGCTACCATCAAATGGAAACTTGATATCTTTCCACTTTGTCAAAATGGAACTATCCCAATTTGTGAATATTGAATTGATACATTTCTCTTTCTGGACACAAGCATTAACCCCTTCAAATATAGCTTTTTCTATCTTTCCTAGAGTTAACTCTATTGAAGACTTTGTTTTTCTAAAGATTCTCAAATTCCTCTCCCACCAAAGATTCCATAAGACAATTGCCAGCACTATGAACCAAATGCATGCAAAGAATGAAAAATGAAATAAAACTAGCCAACTCTGAAATAAATCCCAAATCCTGTTTGGCAAAGGAAACAAGATTTGTAACTTATTTATAATAATACTCGAGACCTGATTCGAAAATATACACTGCAAAAACAAGTGATCCATAGTTTCAAATTCCACTTCACATAGTGAACATTTGAACAGATCAACAATCTTCAATTTTAGAAAATGATCAATTATTAATATTCTATTCTATAAAGCAATCCATGCAAAGCTTCCATCCTTTGGAAGAACTTTATTGTTCCAATAGAAAGAATATGCTCGTTGGGGTTGAGACGAGAATTTAGAGCTTGCTAAAGCCGCATATCCTTCCTTCACTGAGTATGAGCCTTGTTATGCCTTGCATAACCACCCCATCTTTTGCCTTGGTCAAAATGGGTCCCCCTTTGTGCTTTTATCTTTTGTTGATTTTCAAACAAAGTTTGGAGTCTTTTTGTTTCCAACACTTTGTTTTTCTTTGTTTAGTCTGTCGGAACCGGAACCGGAACCAAATCGGGTTCTGAAACTTCTTTCAAAACTCGTTTCAATTCCCATCCCGACAGTCTTTCTTTTTGACCTTTTTGTTTTGTATTTATCGGAGCCAGAACTGGAGTGGCTGTTAAGTTGGTATTTATTCAAAATTGCAAACTCAAAATCCATCCTGTCTCCACCTCCGCTTTTTCAACTTTGGTTTTAGACTAGGTCCTTGTGTTAAGTTTTATTATGTCGGTCTTTTATTTTATTTTTTGTGTTTGGTTTCATTTTGTGCTTTGTAAGCAGACCCGGACCCAGAATGGGAACGAAGTTGGGAAATTCCTTAAGCTTCCGAATCAGTTTCCATTCCGGTTCCGCTCTCGCCGTTTTCTTGGTCATTGACTCAAAGAGCAGAGTAGAGCAGCTGCGGAGTCCATCTAAGTGAATCGATTGAAGGAGGAGGAGATAGTTTCTTGCGAATCAATTCAGAAGGTTAGCTAGGTTTTGAGTTCGAGGTAGGGTTCCTATTCTCATTTTTCTTTTATTTGCTTTCGTGTTCTTTGTTCGTGTTGTTTGATTTAGATATTTGGGCAAGTTCTCCGTCTCAATAGGAGGGCGTGTTTTTTTTTCTTTGGTTGTTTGTTGTTCTTCATTTTGTTTTTATGCTTGCGTTTCTAGTTTTATAGTGAGTTAGGGCACGGTCGTTTTCACGTTTTTTCATGATCTCATTGTGCTACGTTAGGGTTTAAATACATAGATTAAAATTAGGGTTCTATAGTAAGAATAGATTAAATTAGTGTTTTGCAGTGAGTTAGGGTTTAGTAAAATGGTAGTTTCTACTTAGAATCTCTTATGCATTTGTCTGGTTAAATTAGGAAGGGTTAAATCCGTGCCCTAGTTATTATATCGAGTTTGTTTTAGATTAGGGTTTAAATGTATTTCTGTGATCACATTTAAAAATATTAAAATATGATGCCCTAAAGTACAATCGCCCACAGTCATATGGGCATGGTCCTTTTATGCTATATTTTAAGCCCTATTTCATTTAATGTGACCTTGGTCTTCAATCATGAATTCATGCATTAAGTTGTTAAAATCATTGATGACATCATGGTCAACATAGGCGGAAGCGGGATCGGAATTGATTTAGGTTTTCTTGGATGTGTTTTATGTTTAGTGTCAATTTCATTTTCCATCCCGTCTCCGACTTCGCTTGATGTAAGAAGCTTTTATTTCATAAAAATGTTAACCTTGTCGAAAGCGGAAGTGGAACCAAAACAAAATATGAAAACATAAAATCTGAAGGGAACCGATTCAGTTTCCATTCTGGTTCTGGTTCCGATCACTAGTTCACTTCCGACTCTGAGCCCGCTGCTAGTTAATAGAGTGTCAATAACAGTTTTTGCTCCGAGCCCAGTAGTATTTTAAAATAGGATTGTTTAAGGTGTTTGTTTCCTGGTTCCACCTCCGATGTATGTTTGAAAGGTATGATTTTAAAGACACATTTTGAGATGTTTTATTCAAGGATCTAACTAAAGGTTTTGTTGCAGGAAAGCTAAAAGGATGTCAGGAACATCAGGAGAAGCCTCCCAAAGGAACTAGCCTATAGGAACATCAAAGGCAGCACCTAAACCAAAGAAGATGAAGCCAAAATAGTTACCTTATACCTTGAGGTATAATCACAGGAGTCCTATTGTCAAAGTAGGCAAAGTAGAATCAGATTGGTCAGATATCACCAACACAAATTTGGGCCAATACAACTTTTAGGAGATGTATTCAGAAAATTTTGCTGAGGATGTGACACCTAGAACCAAAAGAATTGTCGATTTCAGCTTGGCCCATATCACTCTATTTCCTTTATCAATCCAATGCCCGGAGTTGATCTTGATAGCTACAGGAGCTTACAATCCAGCTACTCGGCAATGCATGGATTCCCAAAATAATGTAATTATTGATCTTACTCCTCATATGTTTCAAAGTATGTTTAATGTCCCAAATCCTAAGAGCTTGGTACAGTTGGATGAGGTAGAGGCCTTGGAGAAATATAGTAAGTATAAGGAATCCAATAAATCTCACTTGAACAAAAAGTGGTTGAAGATAGAGAAGAAGTCTCTAACCAAGCTTGCAGACCAACCGAAGAGGGAAAATTTCTATAAGGAGGTATCAGATTTAATAATGATGTTTTCTAGGGCTTTTGGGAAGAGAGATACATTTCATTTCAAGGAGTGTATGTTTCCCTTCATCCAAACAATTTTAAATGGCACCCATCAGTTTGATTGGCCGATGATTGTATCAAATGCTATTCATGATCAACTGACCAGCATCAAGGAGACTAAATGCTTCTTTATGACTTCTTACATTGTATATGCAGCAACAAGATTGGGTATCTTCCCAGGTTTAAACAGAGTAGGGATAATGGGAGTGTTGGATGGATAGAAGAAGGTGTGGGAGCATTATAACCAACTATCTCTACAAGTTGCTGAGACTCAATTCAGAAGGGTTAACGATGCATTCATATATGTGGTCATTAACCAACTCAATGGAGATGCAGGGTATAGGCTGAGTCAAGAGGCCATGACGTTTATTGCCGAATGGGGATGTTGGTACATTCAATACCCCAGGTATACATACTTTAGGCTAGCTAGTTTTGAAGGTCATCCACATTTGCTACTAAGGTGTTGCAATAACAAAATAGTGTTGATGGAATTTGTATATCAGGCTCTTGGAGTTAATGCCCGGTTTGGACTAAAACATAAGATAGGATGTCACAAGTTCCCCGTGAAGTTGGGTGAGTATAGCTGTCAACATTTGGTAGGAGAAAAGGTGGTCTGCAGTGAGCTGATACAGTTAAAGCTAGGTTTATACACAACTAGTAAGTATTTTGACCCGAAGGGTAAAATGAATGCCTTGTTGCCTTCTGTGTTTGGCAAGCATTTTAATTTATTAGAAGATTTCTGGAGTGACCAACAAGATGAGTATGATTTGAGGAAGAAGAATTATGAAAGATTACCTATCACACTCATGTCAAAGTTTGGAGTTAAAAATGATATTCCTGACACATTGGTGGATGATGGAGTTGTACTGGATCCATATTATGAGGCTTCAAACATTGGAACTAAAATTATGGATCCAATTGACTGGGCTAGTGAGGAAACTATTGATATTAAGCAGATAGGAAGAATAGTCTTGGATAGAAGTGTTCAATGGTTGGTTCTAAGAACCAAAGATCCTCAAGGACCAGCTCCTAAAAAGGGGAAAGGGTACAAAAGGCTCAAAAGAAAGACACCTCCCAAAGAGCCTTTGGAGTTCCTTCCTCTAGACATTGAAGAAATATAACTTGAAGCAGCAATTGATGAAGCAGAAACACAAGAAGGAGATGCTCAAATGGGATCAGTTGTTTCAACACCTACATTAGGTGAATCTTCTACAAAAGTCCCACTTACAAAATAGATAAGTGAAGAAGTTCAAAAGGGGGCTCTTCATAGTATGGTTGAAACTACAAAGGTAAAAGAAGTGGAGATGGAAATTCATGATGTTGGAACAGATTCAGATGAGACTGTGTTAGAGAAAGAGGTGCAAGAGAATATGCCTCTAGAGGAGGATACTGAACAGGTAATGACACAAGAGGAGCAATGGGAATTGTTTGAAGAAGTTAAAAGGGATGTGGATGCAAAAGCTATTGCAATAGAGAAACAAAAGGTAATTAAGGCCAAGACACAAGCTGATGCTATACTGCAACAATAATAAATTGAAGCTAAGTTAAGAGCTGATGAAGTAGAGAGGAAAAAAAGGAAACATGAGCATGAACTCAAGGTCAAAGAAGAAAATGATAAGTTAGAACTAATACAAAATATTCATGACCTTGAGGAAGAGAAGGCAAGACACCAGAGGGAGAAGGAATTTCTGATGGCCAAGTTGAAGCTAGCTGAGGAAGCTCACTGAAAGGAAGAAGAAGCAAAGCGATTGCAAAAGGAGAAAGATGCTATAGAACTGATCTAGAAGCAACAAGAAGAAAGGGAAAAGTTAGAAAAGCTTAAGGCTTTGGAGGCAAAAAGACTAGAGAAAGAAAAACAAGAAGCTTTAGAGAAAGAGAAACTGGAAAAGGAAGCTCTAGAGAAAGAAAAATTGGATAAGGAAAAACTGGAAAAGGAAAGAATGGAAAAGGAAAGAATAGAGAAGGAGAGATTAGAAAAGGAAAGATTGGAGAAAAAAAGATTGGAGGAAGAGAGGTTGAACAAAGAAGAGGAAGGTAAGAAGATACAAGAACAAAAAGATAGGGAAGAGGTTGAAAAGCTTGTACAAATGCATATGGTGCAAAAACAACAAGAGGAACCAAGGGTTGATTCTCAACCCCAAGTAAATGTGCAACAACCTTCTATTACTACTATTGCTTCTTCTTCCGCTATGATGACTATTGCTCCATGTGCTCCCACTTGGCTGAAATTGGACTTACAGAAAAGAACAGTAACACCTTTACAACCTCTCAATTGGGAGGATATGATGAAGGAGATTGAACAAGAAAGGCCTAAAAAGAAGGCCAAGATCTTACACTCCACTAGGCTCACGGACAAGGGAGAAATTGTTACTGAGTGCACCATACCGATGACACAAAAGGAGGTAGGAGACATGTAGCTAATAGATTATCAATTAAGTATTGTTAACTTGGGAAGGTACCAGAGATCAGCAGATGAATCTAATTGATGTGGTAGCTTTGACAACCAAGTCAAGGATGTTAAAGGATAAGTAGAAGAAATATGAGCTTAAGGCTAAATTAGATCAATTGCATTCCTTTTTGAAAAGTGTCTCCTCTCCAAGATCACAACAAGTAGCTTCTATTGAGACTCCAATTTTGCTAAGAAAAAAGTAGGTAGATGATTTAGTAAAGGTAAGGGGAAAAGCGGAGATGTTAGACAGGTGGGTTGATAAGTTAAATCAAGAAGTAGGTGAAATTTTGGTCGAAAGTTTTGATGTTCACAAAGGGACAGAAGAGTTGATAGGGGAAATGCATCAATATATTGAAGCATTGCAGAAGCAGGAAGAGGAATATAAAGAATATAGTCAGAAATTGGAGAAGGTTAGTAAATTGCCTTTGACTACTCTTCTTGAATAGTCAATACTCGAGGAGGATAATAAATATTTTGTGGAAAAGACCTCTCATATACTCCGATTCCGAACAGATTTCTTGTGCAAACATAGAAATGAATTCCAAGATGCTGTTAAGGATCTAACTAAACAATTTGAGGATTTGGAGGCGGTCATTGCTATCATAGTAGATGTTAATATACTAACAAAGGAAGGCCTACCTTTGAGCAAGATAAAAGAGAAATGGGGTGAAAGGTTTAAAGGACTCATACAGAAAGGAGATGATGGTGAAGATCTGCTGATAGATCGACTGATGGATATCAAAGAAGAGATAAAGGCTGCTAAAAGAGAATTGATGAAGCTAAAGGATATGAGAGGGTTTGTTGCAACAGAGTTGGAAAGAATTAAGTTCAAAGACAGCTGGGTTGATGGGCCAGAATTAGATGTATTACGACAAGTCTTCACCAGTTATGATGAGTTTATTGCGGACCCAACTTCACATGCATAAATCTCTTGCATGCATGGCTTTCTTCTTCTTTGCATGTTGCATGCAGCATTGGCAGTTCCTAAGGTGCATGACTTCCTTCCTTTTTCTCTTCTATTTTCTATCCTCAGTTTAACTGAATGTGCTAATGTAAGAACTCAAGATCAAATTGATCTGAGTTTCCAAGAGAGCTTTAGTTCCTAAAAAGGTGGATCAATCTTAAAATAGAAGTGGAGTTCGAATTTTGTATATCTATAAATACCCTTTTGGTATCATATTGTAAGGGTCGATTGATAGAGAATAGAATTGGCCACCTAAGAGTAGGAGATAGAATTTTCATAGTTGTTACAGAGATACATTGTTACTTAAATTTTACAGTTGAATAAAATTACAAGTTTATGCAATATGGTGTTAGAATTGTGTTTTACTTGATAAGGTTAATGAGTTATAATCTATCTGTATGCCAGTGATTGTGCTGAAGCATGATAGTTTCTTATGTGATGAAAGTCATTATAAGAAACCGGATTTAAGGATTATCTTGTTATATTATCAGTGAATTGAAGTTATTGAAGTATGTTAATCTATGATCTTGGCAATGAATGGATGTGTGTTCTTTTGAAATATTTGAGATAGTTGTGATATGTGAATAGTGGTATTAAATTAAGCACCTTAGATGCATGCAATGGTATAGTTTATTTTATAAATTGTGTCATGCTTTGGTTTTTGTGATCTATTAGAAAACATTCATTGTTGAAGGTATATGTTCAGATGCTAGATAAGTTTGGTTCATGTTTACTGATTTACCCTCTGAACTATCTTTTTCTTTTGTTTGAAACCCCCTTTTATTTACAAGAACAGTTTGGTGAATGAGTTATTGCTTGTATTCTTTTGTTACTAGCACAGGCCCCTTGAACATTACAGTTGCATGGACCGATTGAGTGACACCAGACAGTTGAGAACCAACTACCAGGACCTTGGGAGTTAGGCCACTACATGTTGTCTTTCTTTTTCAAGAGAAATAGAGTAGAAATATTCTATTTACACGTTGTTTGTGTCATTTTCACCATCAATAAGCCTACCTATGACCCAGCCCATATAATTTTGTCTAGCTTTGCAGACAATAAACAATTCTCTCCTTCATACACTTCTGAAAAGATCTGCCTGACATGCATTTAAAGGACTATTAGACAAGCATTTCCAAGTTACCTTCCCAGTCAAATAATTTCTTGACTGTACATAATCTAACAGATTTTCTCCCTAGGCTTGAGATAATATTATTTTTACCTCATTCAAATCTTGATTTGCTGACAACATGACCTTTCCACTCCATGAGTGTGCCCAAAACTTCACACTTTGACCATCATTTACCTCCCAAGATGCATGATTAGTAATGAGGCTCCTACTATTCACAATGAAATTCCAAATGTCCGAACCCTTAGGGGGGTCTACAACTATGAGAATTCTTGAAGGAATTCCATTGACTAAGTATTTTTCTTGTAATATTTTGGCCCAATTAGCTTGAGGTTTAGTGTACATCTTCCAAGCAAGTTTGGCCCCAAAATCGTTGTTACGCAACAAGAGATTCTGAATGCCCGCTCCTCCATATTTCTTTACTTTCGACAAACCTTCTAAGGAAATCAAAGGGATCTTTTTGCGCTCATCAATATTTCCTTTCCAAAGGAAGGATCTTATAACCTTCTTAGTTTCTGAAATTACTGAAACAAGAGCTTTAAGAATTGCAAGAAAATAGTTTGGAATTGAAGCTAGCACTAACTTAATTAAGAGAATTCTACCTGGCAATGAAAGCCATCTAGCTTTCCAATAACCTTCACCCAATAGGAAGCCTTATTTGAACCTTGAAAAAAAGGAATCCATAGATAAGAATAGGGAAAAAAAGCTTCTTGGAAGCCTAACGTAGTAACAATTTTCTCTTTCAGATCATCAGGAGTGTTTAGGACATATATCTTTGATTTTTGTGCATTTATTTTCTATCCTGAAGCTGATGAAAATTTATCAAGAACTTGTTTAACTTGATTATCTTCCAGCAAAGATGATTTATTGAATAAAAGAGTATCATCAACAAAAATAGAATGAGTGACAGTTATGCTTGAATTTGGGATCTGCACACGTTGCCATAGATGCAAATTATGCTTAAAATGGATATATTTGCTTAGGGATTCTGCCATAATTATGAATAAGAAAGGGGAAAGCAGGTCCCCTTGCCTTACTCCTTGTGTGGAGCTAAAGAAGCCAAATGGAGTCCGATTTATAATTACTGAGAACTTAGCCCCTGATAAACAAGACATAATCCATCTATGCCATTGTGCGCAACACCCAAATTTTGTCAAGACCTTATTAAGAAACAGCCAGTCTAGCTTATCATATGTTTTCATCATGTCCAATTTGACAATGAAAGCAAGAAATTTTGACATTGCAATTGTATGCAACACTTCATGTGCAACAATTTCTCCTCCATGTGTTTCCCTTCTGGGAACAAAACCTCCTTAATCAAGAGAAATGATCTTTGGAATGAAAGGTTTTAACCTCAAAAAAATTGGAAATCAAATAAATATTGCACCACTATGATTCTCATGAAATTCTATTCCAAATAAAAATAAATTCTCACAAAAAGGAGCTTGTATGAGTCAGAATATAGCCTATAAATATTAGTTGTGACTATTAAAATACAAATGGAGAGGGGGCTAGATTGGGGAGAAGAAGCTGCTAAAGTCACATTTTCATCATGCTAATGTTTGTAACCCTTATAGATAGACTATTTCTCTTACTAAAAAAATATTACTCTCGACCTCCAAATTATTGTTGGTTTTCACAAAAATGCTCTCTAATATTAATTTTTTTATATTGACGTAGGAAACCACCTATGCTTCAAGTGATGTAGGTAGTTTTCTAGTCTTGTCAAGCTATTCGGTGGAAAATGTTTCTAGAATGATGATAACATTTATCAAGATTCCTTTTTTGATTGGTGGGTTGTCGGATATGCCACATGTGGCACCCCTAGAAGGCCTATGGAAATACCTTGAAATCTATGGGTAGAGAATTATAGATTTTCTTAAAAAATATGAAAAAAATAAATTATAAAATAAGACTTAATAAATCTCCCATCGATGAAACCATCATAGTGAATCTACCAATGACTATATTGCATAGAGAATATTTTGATGGTAAGATTCCTTTGTTGGGGAGGAGTAAAATTTTCTTTAATGGTCTACAAAAAATATCAAATTTTGATGAATTAACAATCAATATTTAGGTTCTTGGGCCTTATAGACATGATGGTACGATCACATTTGACCCAAAATGTTCTAAAAATATAACTACCTTCTAGATTTGGTAACCGCCTCCTAAATTTAAATCATTATAAATTTTGCCTCTAATATAAAATTTAGACAAATCAAAATGTTAAACTAACTTTCTTGGATTCTTTGAACTCAAATTTGTGTGTGTATACTCCCAAATAAAATTGCAATATAAAGCCACAAAGAGTAACATCCCCCCCCGTTCCCCCCAAACTTTGATAATTCTATCAAGCAAGAGAAGAGAATATTAAATATTTTAAGGAGAACCAAGATTTGAGACCTAGATCTCTCAAAAAAACTAACAAGAAAAAATCCCACAAGATTTGATACCATGTAGAGTTGGTATAGAATTATCTATACCATGCAATATTTGGCTATGAAGATAGCCATCCAAGATCTAGTAGCTTTAATTAAAGCACAAGTGAGACCAAAAATGCGAGAATAATTATATTCTATCAAATGATGCAAATGCACGTGTACTTGAATATGATATTATTATGATGGAATGAGAACCACTTAGTTATATAGGCCAAGTTGAGACATAGGAGAAAATAATATTATGACATGCGTCTTAATTTTATGAATAGATATAAAGTGATGATGTCCTAAGAATGGACTAAGTAAACTAATGTGAATAGGACCTGAGAAGTAAATCAGCTAAATTAAATACTCCATTCACATCAACATACAAGAATTGAGAAAATAAAAAGGGTGTCTTTTAGTAAATTGGGACACAGTTTTCAAACTAAAATGAAGTGGAGGCCTTGGTCTTAGGAAAATATATAAGTTCAACAAAGCTTTGATAGAAAAAATAAGATGTGATTTATTAGAGTAAAACAAAATTTGAGTGGCTACCTTGAAATCCAAATATATTCAAGGTGGGGATTCTAATCTATTTCTATGTGTTGATAGAGTCCCTAAAGGCTATCTCATTTGTAACAATATAATAAAAGAAATAAGCCTCTTAGAAAGAGGTATCAATGAAAAATTGGAAGGGAAAATCAAATAAGATTTTGGAAAGATAGCGTAGTTAGGAAAAAGTATCCCTTTTTCACACTAGATTTGGAATTGATTAAATGAGATAAATTATGCCTTAATTTAGTGTTGTAAAATGTATTTTACATATTCACATTAAGTTTAGGACCTTATTTATTAAAATGGACTTAATTGTGCTTTATTTTAGTGTTCTAAGGTGTACCTTTACACTTTCACACTCATTTAGGGCCTCATTAATTAATTGAGGTTAATTATGCTTAATTGGCACCTTTAATTCAAATCCAAGCCTAATCAATTGCAATTTTTGAAGGGTAAAACCCGAAATTCATTAATGCCATGACATAAAACTCATCCTTGAAAACTGTGTCTCCTAGGTAAGTGACCTAGGACCCATTCACCATAGGGTGAATGGGTCCTTACTTAGGCCTAGGACCTAAATTTAAACTATGTTTTTGGTGATATTTTAATGATGGGTATGTGCAGGATCATGATGGACCAAAAAGTGGCAATGAGAAAAAATCACGTTTTGAATCGGTTCAAAAACGTGGAAATGGCCTAGTTGACTTTCCTAGGTTCGGGTGATAGTACTTCTACCTGAACCAAAAACCAAAGCTAGTTTCTAGAAATTGGATATCCGATTTCTAGAAACTGTATATAAAAAAACAGCTGACTCTTTAATTTCATTTCTCACAGTTTGATGTGAGCGCAAGAGGAGAAACCCAAATCCCATATCCGTTCTGATCCGATATCCGATTTGAAAAGGTATGTATTTGGTTTTTTTGATCTTGTAATCCATTTTTCAATAGATTTTGTTAAGTTTAAGTAGGTTTTATGAAATTTTTTTCAAAAATACGGTTTTCTATTGATTTTTAAAAAAAACTATAGTTTACATTGATTTTTTATTAAAAATTAATGTTTTGAAATGGATCTTGATTAAAAATTAGTGTTGTTGATGTATTTTTATCAAAAATAAGAGTTTGTTATTGATTTTTGTGAAAAAGTATGGTTTTTTTTGGATTTTTATTAAAAACTAGGGTTTTTTTACAATAATTTCATTTATATTGTGTAATTTCAATTAGTTTAATTAGTTTTTAACTTTAATTAGGTATTATGGTTGTGAATGTAAATCCACAAATGCCAAATGCTCCACCACCTCCACAGCCAAATGCTCCACCACCTCTGTAGCCATTGAAGACTTAATTGGTGAAAAATTGGGGCAATTGAGGGGCATTTGTGAAATTTATCAGACAATGCCTCGATTGATAGATATGACAAACACATTGAAAGAAATAATTAAAAATATAGAAACCCTCTCCAACCAACATAATTCCTTTTATTTGTGGTGAGAAGACATGAGGGAATATTATCGATGTGGATTATCTTACGATGATATCAAAGATCTCCAAATAACCAAAGCCCAAATAGCCTCTTTATTCATTGACCCCCGCATCGGTTTGCCAATGAATGTTAATAGAACAAAACTTTCCATAAAATGGTGCATACATAGGGACATTGTAGCTAACTTTTGGGATTGTTGGTGTATGGATTTTGATAAACCACCGAACAATAATTCCGACATATACCATTTTATTTTATTAAGAAATTATATGCTGAGTTTGTGTTAGGGCATCATGTCAATTACTTTGACATTAAACCCTTCTAGGGCGTCAGTGGAGGTATGCCCCAGGATAGACCAAGGCCAATTAGAGTAGTCCCGAGCCCAAATGTTCCCCTTCCTCCTCTTCCTCCCCTTCCTCTGCCACCTCCAATATATCATCCAGAGATTATCGAGGATGCATCCACATAGACTATTCAGGTTATTCACTCTTTGAGTGGTCATTTGGTTTCACATGCTTCTACAGTAGCTCAGCCACATTTTGGTTATGTTGGCAAAAGCTCAAGTGCTGCTGCATCATCCTCCTCAGGTCCACATATTTGTGTGCCACATGCTTGCACTATGTGCCACCAAATATGCTTGGGTCCTCTTGTACAGCCCGCTGAGCATCCCTTGGACATTTTTGATTATGACCTCCATGATGTAGACATTATAGATCAGTCGCAGGGGAGTGGAGCACACCCTACAGAGTCCTCTCCTGCTAGAGAGGGAGATGTTGGAATAGTGACACAGGTAAGATTTAAGTTTTAATTTCATAGCTTGCATTTGTTTTTAAATGAATATTAAAAAGAGATAGTATCAAGTACTATTATTTATTTACATGGATTATTTAACAGTTGATGTCTGAGGAGGAGCTCGCACGGGTAACTGATAGCACCCTTAGGGCCATTTCATTTGGCTTGGACACACATGCCGTATATATTTTCGTACTCACTCATTTATATTTTATATTATATACTTGCTTGTAATTTGAATTGTCATTAATGAAATTATATAATAGCTTATATGTTTAACTTGTTTTCCTCCTATAGGAAATACCTAGTGTGAGTGAGGTGCAGCCTCGTCCAGACTATGGAGGCGCAAATCTAGATAAGGGGAAGGTAATTGAACTCAAATTGGATTGAATTAAGATTTTTAAGATCTTATATTGATTATACATACGTCGACATAGATTGGTAGTTTCATATGTACTTGTCAATTTTATTTACAGGCAATTATGAGCTTTACAAATATGTTGACAAGGGACACACCGCCTAAAGGTGTAGTTATTGGAACACCTCAAAGAGTAGGTGTTGAAACCCATTAAAGAGGAGGTGTCAAAACACCTGAAGGAGATAAAGAAAAAGATCAACCTAAAGAGGTGCATGTGCTTATTTTATTTTGTGTTTGGTAAATAAGTTCTTATTACCAATAATCATATGCTAACTTGGATCAATTTTATGTTTTTGTTCACATATATAGATTGGCATTTCAAAAGTTGATTTGGTATATTCTAGGACTCCTGACCCTTTGAAGAGACGTATATTTCAGGTAATCAAGATTTCAATTTTAGAGTTCAATTAAAATTCAATGTATATTGATTTTGATGTTAATTATTCGATTTTAAATTATATAACTAATCTCAATTGTGGTTTGAATTTTTCTTGTGTAGCTACCTTCAGAGCCAACAAGTGCTTCAAAGAGGCTCCATTTTGATGATCCACCAGTAGTTTAGGATGAGATAGACATTTTGGCATGTAAATTTTGAATACATATTGAGATGGCATATGCCACATTTTGTAAGACTTTTTTTGAGTTGGCGTCAATGCCATTTTTGTATATGGACATACACTTGATTATTGGATAATTTGATATATAGAAGTTGACAATCAAAATTTAATTTGCTCCTCATGTGCATGATTAAACTCTTTGAAAATTTTATCTTGAGCAATGGTTAAATATCAATGTACAATAGCTTAAAACTGAATGGTTATATTATGTAGTTTATATTTATATCATTAATTACAGTGCATTACACATCTTTCAAACTCAAATCATTAATTCACATTGCATAACTAACAACTAGATGTTCATAGATGAAAAAATTTCAATTACAATATAGTTCTAACAAAGTCAACCTAAGCAGTTATACAATTACGTCACATTGCATAACTAAAAACTATGAGCAGTTGTCAATTACATTTGTTTGTCATTGAATTCTATGAGACCACATTTCTTTGAAGTTTTTTTTCAAATAGTCCACTGCCTTGTCTATGCTACCACATTTTTCATACATGATAGTGATCACATTAAGTTGTAATAAATTAAATGATAGCCTATGGCTATTTAATTTATACTCATTTTATTTAAATGGATGAGGCCGACTGATAGGGTAGGGTTGAATGGAAAAAATCATTGTTCCATGCTTTGGGCCTTGCTTGCAAGATCTCCTTAGTGTCTTACTTCATCACCTTAACCTTTAGGACCTTCTTCATGTTTAGGTACCCCTGGTTCTCTTGGCCAACCCCACTACCATCACAAATCAACCTACCAAGTCAATCTTGGTGCAAAGTCTCTAACTCTTCCTTAGCCCTTAATCTACCCTAAAGACTAACATTCTCCAAGAACTAAAGCCCTTAATCTTCCCTTAATCAATAAAATGAGTTCCAAAAATCATTAAGCCTTTCCACTTCTTATCCTCCTGATCACTCCTGATCAAGACATGTTCCTAAGCCTCTAACTCTACCTCAATGGTCAAAAGAAATGAACTAACTACAAAAGAATGCTTGAACTGAAGAAACTAGCTACCTACTGTTCCACACAATGCTTGGAAGACAATTGCACTACATTCTACATAATTCACAGTGTTAGGATCACTCAATTAACACACAATTCAAAGAAAACACCAAAAAAATTACACAAATTTATCACTGTTTTCTCTTGTAATCATAAATTTCCAATAATGCAGAAGCTTCCAACCTTCCTCTTAGGTCAAGGCACACCTTATTTTGTATAGATACGAGGTCATGTATTTTCATTTCTTCAATCAAGTTCATTCAGCATAATTTGCAATCCAACCAAACGTTTTCACTTGAGCAGCAATGCTTCATCTTGCAGCAGCAGGCCGAATTCAAGGAGAAGCATATTTGATTGTATCATTTTGCATCTACGAGAGGTTATTATTCATTGTATAAAATTCAGCCATGAGCTGGGCCTGAGTTGTAAGCAAATTTCTTGTTGTGTTTATTGTCTTATGTGTTTCATTTTTTTTGTGCTTTCAGTTGTATTATATGATCTTTAAGTTGAAATGGTCATATTGTTGATGACAAAGATTTGACCATGTTAGCTCTTAATGGTCTTCCTTCATCTTGGGAGTCTTACATTTAAGGAATCGACGTGAGATCGAAACTTCCCAAGTTTGATCGGTTGAGGGCTTACTGTATTCAAGGGGAGTCAAGGTTGGTTGCGATAGGTATTCCGCTCAATCCTCAAAGAAGGAAGGAAAAGGAGGAAAGAAAAGATGCTTCAAGAGGAATGGAGATAAATGGTCAGATGGTGCTCTTGCATTCAAAAAGAAGTGGGACCTCTATCGTGTTTAGTGGGATACGATTTGCTCAAAGTCAGTCAACTTTCATTCTTGAACTCGTACGACCCAACGAACTATTCCAACACGTTCGGATGGGTACATTTACGCTAGGTATGGTTCTCTCTTGCACCCAAATACATCAAATAGCTTCGAGCTGCATCGGAGCAGCGTTTTCCCCTAAGAGTCCAAAGTGCTAAAGACAACAAACTTTGATGGACTATTTCTTGGAAACCGTGATGCTTACAGACTCTTCATCTAAGGATATGGGATCGTGTTGAGAGCATATACAATAACCTCTCTCGGTTTTTTCTATCTCGAAGGAATTTTCCCGTGGTGATGAGTTTTTAGTTAAGGGAAAAGTTGTCAAATGCAAGCAGTGTAAAGTTGCAAAGTGGTGCAACTTTCATTCTCGAACTCGTACGACCCAATGGACCATTCCAACACATCTGGATGGGTACGTTTATGCTAGGTATGGTTCTCTCTTGCACCCAAATACATCGAATCGCTCTGATGCAGCTCAGAGCGGCGTTTTCCCTTAAGAGTCCAAAGTGCTAAAAGGCAGAAAAGTTTGATGGACTATTGCTCGGAAACCGTGATGCTTACAGAATCTTCGTCTAAGGATATGGGATTGTGTTGAGACCATCTACAATAACCTCTCTCAGTTTTTGCTATCTCGAAGGCGTTTTCCCGTGGTGATGAGTTTTCAGTTGAGGGAAAAGTTGCCAAATGCAAGCAGTGTAAAGTTGCAAAGTGGTGCAACTTTCATTCTTGAACTCGTACGACCCAACATACTGTTCCAACACGTCTAGATGGGTACGTTTACGCTAGGTATGGTTCTCTCTTGCACCCAAATACGTTGAATCGCTCCCGAGCTGCATCGGAGCGACGTTTTCCCTTAAGAGTCCAAAGTGCTAAAAGGCAACAAACTTTGACAGACTATTTCTCAAAAATCGTGATGCTTACAGACTCTTCATTTGAGGATATGGGATCATGTTGAGACCATCTACAATAACCTCTCTCAGTTTTTTCTATCTCGAAGGTGTTTTCCCGTGGTGATGAGTTTTCAGTTGAGGGAAAAGTTGCCAAATGCAAGCAGTGTAAAGTTGCAAAGTGGTGCAAATTTCATTCTCAAAATTGTACGACCCAACGAACTATTCCAACACATCTGGTGGGTATTTTTATGCTAGATATGGTTCTCCCTTGCACCCAAATACGTTGAATCACTCCGAGTTGCATCGGAGCGACGTTTTCCCTTAAGAGTCCAAAGTGCTAAAAGGCAACAAACTTTGACGGACTATTTCTCGGAAATCGTGATGCTTACAGACTCTTCGTCTAAGGATATGGGATTGTGTTGAGACCATCTACAATAACCTCTCTCGGTTTTTTCTATCTTGAAGGCATTTTCCCGTGGTGATGAGTTTTCAGTTGAGGGAAAAGTTGCCAAATGCAAGCAGTGTAAAGTTGCAAAGTGATGCAACTTTCATTCTCGAACTTGTATGACCCAAAAGATTGTTCCAACATGTTCGGATGGGTATTTTTACGCTAGGTATGGTTCTCTCTTGCACCCAAATACGTCGAATCACTCTGAGTCGCATTGGAGCGGCGTTTTCCCTTAAGAGTCCAAAGTGCTAAAAGGCAACAAACTTTGAAAAACTATTTCATGGAAACCATGATGCTTACAGACTCTTCGTCTAAGGATATGGGATCATGTTGAGACCATCTACAATAACCTCTCTCGGTTTTTTCTATCTCGAAGGTGTTTTCCCGTGGTGATGAGTTTTCATTTGAGGGAAAAGTTGCCAAATGCAAGCAGTGTAAAGTTGCAAAGTGGTGCAACTTTCATTCTCGAACTCGTACGACCCAACGGACTGTTCCAACACATCTAGATGGGTATGTTTAAGCTAGGTATGGTTCTCTCTTGCACCCAAATATGTCGAATCACTCTGAGGCGCATCAGAGCAGCGTTTTCCCTTAAGAGTCCAAAGTGCTAATGTCAATGAAATGTGGGGGCAAAAATATTTAAGGTTGGATCAAGATTCTACAAGTCCTAGCTCTTACCCAATCAACTTGAATCAATTACATGGAAAATGAAATTCACAATGAACTTTTTACTTTTTTGTTTTTCGAAAAAGTGGCAAGCCACTGTAATTTGTTATATATAAATAGTAGATATTACAAAACCTGGTTCAAACGAGCATACCGATAGGAAAGAACCAGGAAGAAAACCTTTGGTTGTAGCTCGATTAAGTACAATGGCAGACATTTGAACTGTAATACATAAAACATCACAATATATAGATTATTCCTATACACAGTTATGACCTTTTTATATTGTTTCACATTTCAAAATTCAATTTTTACAAAATTTTCCTATTTGAGGCATTCAAGGCACAGTCTTCCACAAGAGTAGTATGTTGTCGTTTTTGAGTGACAAGCACCTGTACAAACCATCAAGGTAGCAATTAAACTACATACAATAGAAAATATGCTTGGAATAACCAATCGATATTATTGTAATTTGTCACATAGCTCTCTGAAAGGATCAAAGTTGCCTATTGTTGCAGCAGGTCCATGAGCAATCATGCCAGGAATATCGCAAAATTTGTCAAATGATAAATCTATATTGTAACAACAAAAAATATGCTTAGACTAACAAATCCATATTAATCTAAACATACTGAATGATGATGAATTGGTAATGCAAACTATAAAAGATGCTTTGAATAACCAATCTATATTGAAGTAATATGTCACATACCTCTTTGAAAGGATTAGAGTTGGCTATTGTTACAGCAGGTCCATGATCAATCGTGCCAAGAATATCACAAAATTTGTCAAATGATATATCTATATTGTCACAACAAAAAAGAGGCTTAAGCATTGTACTTTCCATTCTTGAATATGCTATTCAAGTGTGCCTGAAGGGTCATCTCTTAGCTTAAGAGTATCCAATATTGCTTCATGATCAACATTACTAAGTGTCCATAGTTGTTTTGTCTTTGGTTTGGCATGATGCTTCAACAACTTAACATTTGTTGCTATAACAAGGTGTGAATACATGAGAATGGTTTTGTGTTTCTCATATTCTTCAAATGCAGGTATGCCATTCTTTCTAATAATGTATGTTCGCAACCACAACTGAACCTGTAGGATACACAAACCCATCATCATCTTCCATCGATTGTGTTAGCTTGTGCTTTACCCGCACACATCGAGCCAACCAATATTCTAATCTCTCTTCATTCCCCTGCGATGCAACAACTGCAGAAACATGTCTTGGATGTAGTAGATCTGAAAGTCGATCGTAATCAAGTGAACTTTCCATTGTGTAATTTGTCATGGATATAGTTTGAGATAAAGGAGTTAGATGTTGTTGAACCCATGTATCCACCCACTCACTTGACTCGCATTGATCCCACTCGCACTGAATACAACTCTGACAAAAACAAGCCAACTGTTGTATCCAAATGGTCCATGTGCTTGCATCTGAGCTTCGAAACGAATGCATCTTTGAAGAATCTTTGATTGTATGACAATCCAATCTGCCTCCCATTGTACCCTCCTCAACCAACCAAAAGAATCTGTTCACTGTTGAATCAAGTGTCCCTCCTTGTGACAATGCTAAACTACACCAATCAACAATAGAACGTGCATCACTGAATTTTGCTCCTGAAATCTTCAATTGCTCCTTAACTAGAGCTCTTTTTACACATGCACCTACTCCATCATGCTCCCTTTTCCCATGCCCAGCTTCAAAAAAACTCCAAATATTAGGTACACCCCTCTCTACATGCATTCTACTCAACCAATAAAACATACGAGGATTCTTGAATTGACCTGTACAGTTATCTGACCAAATGCAATGTCGGCCCGGTGCTATATCATGCTCCTGCAAGAACTCAAAAAAATTCTCGAAACAATGTTGGACATACTCGGACGAGTGAGATCTATCATCACTCATATAAAAATGATACTCTCTGATTATCTTTCGATCCTCCTCTATACTATCAGGTTCATGCCTAAACGTTATGTGGACAAAAATAGCAATCTTAATGGAATTGTAATACTGAGATTGTACCTCGTTTTGTGGTTGCAATGTTTAGTTTTCAGCAAAATCAACCACTGATATAATAGTGCCAATCGGAAAAGAGTCCTTACATATCCTAAATTGTTGATCCAATCACTGAGACCTATGACTATGCCTTACATATTTGTAGAAAAGATTGTCCTTAAAATCTGAAATAAAATCAGCAACACTTCATTCTTTTGTAACCAACTCACATCTAGAACCTTCACCTCCACTCTGCAAAGTATATTTGACTATCTCATATCTCTTTTTCTGAACAATATCCTTTCCAAATTCATGTTCTGAACCCTCATGAAAACATTGAACAAACTTTGACAAGCCACCACATTGTGAGCACTTCACATTTAAACAATCATTTCTATAGAAAAAGGAACCATCATCCCTAGAACATAAAAATAGATCTAGCAAATCCCTTGATGATTTTGGAAGATGCATTGCACCACACTCCTGCAACATTTCATTAGTATGCAAAGTAGAGCGGATATAGCATAATAGTTCATGGTACATTGAAAAATCCACATGGTATTTGCAACAACAAGTATTACGAATCTTAAGAGGCACAAAATAGAATGGCTTCAAACCTTAAAAAGTTCTTTGCGAGATTTCCATATTTGGATGTGTTTGATTAAATTTGTTAAACAACATTGTTTGGCTTGATTCCAAGAAATGTTTAGGATGCGGTGTACAGTCTCGACTGCCAATTCTTAACTTTAAAACATCCTTTGCATTGGGTGATACTCTAGAGTTATCATGCCAAAATTGCTGAATTGCCTACTTTACATTATTGGTTAGCTTCTTATCAACACGTGTAAGCCTTCCGACAAAAGCCCATGTATCATTTTGAAGAGGATCATCTATTCTTTCTCTTCTTGCAAGTGCTCTATCCAAAGTTTTACGATTTAAGTCAAAACCAATACAAGTTTGTCTCATAAAGCGAGCCTTTTTCAATTGATGGCTTACTAGGGTGGTGGTAATGACTTTCCAAGCAGCTCTCTTATCTTTTTCCTTGTTATTTTTTCCAATAGACTTGAGAGCATTAAAAAGATTTTTGACAATAATAGAATTTTTTTCAGCCCTCTTGTTCAGACGAATCTTCAATTTGGCTAGCAAAGGTCTCATCTTTTGCATCTTTAGCAATTGTACAAAAATTTGGCATTGCTCGGTCAATGTCTTATCGCTAAAATATTGGTTGAAAAGTATTCTAGCCCACAACCGAATAGTTTGTGTTGACCTCTTGCCTTCAAAATTGTTTATAATGTTATCATCAATTTCAACTAACCATTTAGGGGTCCTTGAAGGTCTTGAATTTAGAATACCTCTTTCTTCCACACAAGGTTCTTCATTTCTCGTGTAATCTGGTGAAACATAATTTATACTTGCTTCAATATTATGTTCAACATCTTCATTTCCAACATTTTCACCTTGAACATTTTCAATATCAATTTGAACAATTTCATTCCCAATTTCAATATCATGTTCAACATCTTCAATTCCAACATTTTCATTATCAATTTCAATATTTTCATTCCCAATTTCAATATCATGTTCAACATCTTCAATTCCAACATTTTCATTATCAATTTCAAAATTTTCATTCCCAATTTCAATATAATGTTCAACATCTTCAATTCCAACATTTTCACCTTGAAAATTTTCAATATCAATTTGAACATTTTCATTCCCAATTTCAATATCCTGTTCTACATTTTCACCTTGAACATATTCAATTTCCTCTTCACTTGAAAGACCATAGGGCTTAGGTTCACCAATATTTAACATACCTTGTCTTTTCTTTCTATGACCTTCTCCATCTCTTTGTCTATATCCTTCAATTTGTTCTTTTGTCAGCTTTCTCTTACGTTTTTGCTTCCGACGACTGCTGCTCCCCATTATACCAAATAAAAGATGCTAAAAAATAATTATGTATGACAAATTTGAGTACAAGAATCTCCTAAAAGTTTATCTTTGTCTCTTCCTGTCTAAAACCGCACGTTTGTCACCTGCAAAGTGTTGCAAACAGAATGCAAGGTCCATTGGAATGCACAAAAATGGCCCACATGGAGTTTTTCTATGGCCCACGAATCGGATATCCAATTTGAATTGGATATCTGATTTGTAAAACATGTTTTGCAATGGTAAGATTTAACCTCTGCACAATGGAGTTTCACAAATCGGATATCCGATTTGTACACACATAGACCAAAGGGAGAGGGAGAGGGAGAGGGAGAGGGAGAAAGGGAGAGGGAGAGTGAGATGGAGAGGGAAAAAAGGTGAGTGGGAGAGTGAGAGTGGGAGAGATAGAAGGAGAGGGAGTGAGAAGGAGAGAGGAGAGGGGAGAGTGAGAGTGAGAGAGAGAGAGATAGAGAGAGAGAGGGAGAGGGGGAGAGAGAGAGAGGGAGAGGGAGAGGGAGAGGGAGAGGGAGAGGAGAGAGAGAGAGAGAGAGAGAGAGAGAGGGAGAGAGAGGGGAGGAGGGAGAGATAGAGGAGGAGGAGGAGAGGGAGGAGAGGGAGAGGGAGATTGAGATGGAGAGGGAAAAAGGGTGAGTGGGAGAGTGAGAGAGTGAGAGTGAGAGTGGGAGAGATAGAAGGAGAGAGG
>CM021105.1:215958147-215980011 GCA_007115665.2 Sequoiadendron giganteum | reverse complement strand
GAGAGAGGGAGAGAGGGAGAGAGAGGGAGAGAGAAAGAGAAAGGGAGAAAGAGCGAGAGTGAGATGGAGAGGGAGATGGAGAGAGAGGGAGAGAGGTAGAGAGAGGGAGATAGAGAGAGAGAGGGAAAGAGGGAGAAAGAGGAAGAGAGAGAGGGAGAGGGAGAGGGAGAGAGGGAGATGGAGATAAAGGGAGGGAGAGTGGGAGAGTGATGAGAGTGAGAGGGAAAGGTGAGAGGGAGAGAGGGAGAGGAGAGAGAGGAGATATGAGAGGGAGAGAGGGAGGAGGGAGAGGGAGAGGAGAGATAGAAGGAGAAGGAGTGAGAAGGAGAGGAGAGTGAGAGAGTGAGAGAGGGAGAGGGGGGAGGAGAGGGAGAGTGGGAGAGGGAGAGAGGGTTTAGGAGTTGAGGAGAGAGGGAGAGGGAGAGAGGGAGAGATAGAAGGAGTAGGGTGAGGAAGGAGAGGAGAGAGAGAGAGAGAGAGAGAGAGAGAGAGAGAGAGAGAGAGTTGAGAGAGATAGAGGTGGAGAGAGTGAGAGGGAAAGAGATAATATTTAAATATTTTATAAACTGGTAATATATATATTTAATTATTTATGGATTAACTAAAATATTGAAATAATATTGAAATATTATACATTTAATAATATATTATATATCAAATACATAATTCGGTAAGAGATTACCATAAATTGTATATTAAATATATTACATTCTAAACTTTATTGGATATTATATATATTAAATTATAAACTTAATTGCATTTTTAAATAATATATTTAAGATTGTATAAATTGTTTTAAAACTGATTTAAAAATATCATATATCGAATTCAAATCGGATATCGGATTCAAATCGGATATCCGATATTCTGACACAAAATTTAATGCCTTGGTATTAGGCTCGGGATTTGGTTTGAACCTGCCAATCCTAAAAGTCAACATGTAAAACATGTTTAACAACTTACCTTATTTTTCTAGACTTCGCCCATGTGGCTGATGACTTTTATTTTACCTAAAATTGATAAAACGAAAAGGGTCTATAAATGAGATTCTCAGCTTTCTACCAATATCAATTATATTTTCTTTAGAATCTAATAAATAATTATTATTTATTTTTTATTAGAATTACGACTAAAGTCCTGATTGATAGTCTAATAGAAAAACATCTATAGCTTTCAAACGGTATCACATTTTTTGAATCCAAAACATGCGTCACATTCTATGCTTCGCATACTATAGGATTAAAAAAAAAAAATGAATTCCATTAAGTTTTGACCAAGTTAAGGTGGTCAGACATACGAGTTTTAATATTTTTAAAAAGTTGTAATAACAAATTCATAATTAATTATTTATTTGAAAAAAAATTACAAAAAAATATGCATCACATCCGGACATGAGTCCTCTACTTATATCTAAAATTTTATAAAAAAATATTATGATTTTATTATGGTTAGGATGGTCAGACAGACACCTACTTTTTATTTTTTCCCTGAAATTTTAGTACTACTGCATTGAAATTTCAAATTTTCACCAAATAGATTTTTTTTTACAAAAATTAACCTAGTAGTTTAGAAACTACATTCAATTTGCCACAGATTCTATTCTTACATGTTTTTGAAATAATATAGATAACTTATTTAAATTTTTATGTCAAGTTGCCCAACTCTGATTTTCTGAATTTTCATTGCCACTTAAGGACCTGTTTTTTCCATGATGATCCTGCACATACCCTGATTTCAAATGTATATTTAGATGTTGGCTTGTGATATTTGAATTTAGGGAATTAATCTTAACATATGTATAAATAAGAGGTCATTTCACTATGTTTCACCTAGAGTTTTCAAGCTAGAATATTTCAAGCAAGCTAAGGATATTCAAGTGAGAAATTCAAGAGAATTTCAAAGCATTCAAGAGAATATTTATTGAATTTTTATTGTATCAATCAAGATCCACCATCATGTCAAAGCTTTCTTGCATCATACATGTTTGAGCTAATATGGTGATGTAGAGTTCAAGATCCTTCCAAGGATTCAAAGGCATTATTTCAAGACAAGTTTCACATCCATTGAGGCCACTTCATGCTAGTTGCAAATTTGCATTCTAAGGTTTAATCAAGGGTTTGGTGAGTTGTGACATTGCATTGTTCATTCATCATTTCCTCCGTGTTATTTTATTTCATTTCAAAGTTTAAATACTCAAACGGGGTTTGACCAAGGGAAACCCCCCAATCACCAAAAACATTTTTTTTATCCTCTTGTCTTTGTGCTTGTAGGTTTTAGGTGGAAGATCCTTTGAAGAGAAAAATTGAAGAAAGTTGCAAAGTTGTCAAAGTTGCAAGTAAATTTTTCATCTCATGGAAACTCTTCTACAATATTTATTTTCAGCTTTCTGATTGTGAAACTCGGGAATTTGGGAGTGCAAACACAAGAGTAGAGAACCCAGAGAGTATTTTTACAAAGCCCTAGCCAAGACCCATTCACTGGTGAATGAGTCATAGTGAGCTTCAAAAAGGCACTTTTGGTGATTGGTACACAACATTTTTCCTTTCTTATATTTTCCTTTTGATTGTTGGTTCCAGTAGTTTTGAGTACAACATTTCATTTTCCCTTTATAGCTTTCATTTTGGAGTTTATTTGATAGTTTTAATCTTTCTCCCCAAAGTTTTGATTAATAGGGACCCCTATCCTTGCATAAAAGGGAAAATTTGCAGATTCATACCTTGATTTGACTTACCTTTTGGCTGTTAGTCATTTCATGGTTTGGATCTCATTTCCTTGAATGAAATTAGAGAAATATAGGTCCATCATACCCCCTTTTTCGATTACCCCATGTTGTTGAACCTCATCATTTTTCTATGTTTTATATAGATAATATTTTTAGAAAACTCTTGTTCCTTTCCTCTTTTGTGGCAAGTGAGGGGCCAACTATTTAATAGTTTAGGATGTCATGTTGAATATTACTTGACTATGTAAGGACTTATAATTAAGTGGAGGAAGAGCTATAAGATTTTATTTTCTAGAGATTATGTTGTTGTTCATATGATCTATAAAATAAACTTAAAGCTTTTAGATTCCATTTGTTTTAGTAAAAAGGTGATTTTTTCGGCCCTTATAAATATACTCTATCAATTACAATTATTATATCTAGCTAGGCACTATCTTATATACAAAAATATAAGAAAATATTGAACAATAAAAATAAAATTATTTTGGTGAATTATTATGCACAAAAAATCCTTACTCAAGATAAATAATAGTGAAGGGGCTTCTCTTTTCCCAATCACTACACATTGTGTTCCTTTAGTGTTGAAGATGTCAATTACATTTCCTTTCATTCTAGGTTTACAAGAGAATTGTGGGAAAATTTGTTCAAAAAAAATTGAGATCAACCAAATTATGTTGAAGATGATGGATGATTTCTTAGTGGTGCAGGAGCACCTAGTAAAGTTCATACATCAATGAGGCAACTTTATATTTTTAGGTTGAGGTTGATGTCCTAATAATGCAATAGGGCCCAAGAGGCCACAATTATGATGTTACGAGTCTTAGGGAGCCATTTTAAGTTCATTTTTCAAATATTGTAAAGTTGTCAATTTGTTGTATTTACAAAGAAGCAAAAAGTAAAAAAAAAATGCACAAGGATGGAATACCAAAGGTCATAAGGTAGTTTGAGTTAGTTTCATTCGGTGGAGGAAGTTTTAAATCCTTTAAATAAGTATTTTAACTTGTTTCCAAGATAGGGGGATATTGTATTGAATATGTATGGAGTTGGAGTAATTTATTTGTATGGGAAATCATAAATAAATTTCGTCTTTTACTGAAAAATAGTTATTTTAGGTCCGTGTATGGTCTTGTATGGGTAGAAGGTCACTTCCAATTGTTTGTAGGTAAAATTATGCTCAATATCCTTCCCTCCAAAGTGAGTTTCATGTGAATTGGTTAAAATTTAAGCAAGTTATTGTAAATTTTTAGAAAACTGTCAAAACCCCGTTTTAGGGTAACAGTGAGTTTTCAAAAAAAGTCTTACTCCATTTTTATCCATTGATATCTCTTGAAAATTGGTGTATATAAGGCTAATAATGTGTTTTAAAGGAATCTCCAAGTTTTAGGAGCATTGGATGAAGTTTTATGCCGATATATTGATGCCTTGGTTCTGAAAACAAAGTTTTTGTGCACAGTCAAAAGCCTAAGACTTAGGGTTTGTTAAAAGACAGATGGAAAGGTACTTTTGATGATTCAATAAGCATGAGCAGATCAAATAGAGGTTTTTTGAAAGGTTGGTTAAGATAATTTGAGTTTGTAAATAGTAGAACCAATAAACCCCTGTTGTAGCCATGACTAATTATGCCTAAATTGTACTGAGACAACAGGTTTTGAGCCATATGCTACAAAAGACCAATACCCCATTTGAGAATATGTTTTATGCAAGAAAAAAGGGTATTCAAATGTGTGATTAAGTTTGAATTTCAGTGCATATTCTATGAATAGAGCTCTGATAGTCCGTTTAGGAAACCTACAAGCAATGTGGTCAGTTTGTGAAGGAAGTGCAATCAGAATAAGAAGTTTGTGTTCTTGGAGTGCATGGTGAGTTGAAAAGTGTCATGATTGCACATTGAAGGCAGTCTAAAAAAAATGACCATAATTGAATGCATGAAGGTTCTTAGAAGGATTTGGTTGAGTGAGTTAGAATCTTTGAAGTGGTGAAATAGTGTACATAGCCTTTTTTGGGTTTGTGAAATTGAGAACTAGAAGTGCTAAGTGAATGAAAGTTGTCTAGAAGGATGATTGCCTAGAAGGGTGAGATGAATGAAACCCATTGTTGTGAAATATGTCTCCAATAAGTTGAGTTGTGAATCCTTTGCATTGCATCACTTAGAGAGTTCGTCATCTCCCTTTTTCTACCCAACTATTATAGAAATTCAAAACATGATCTCCTAACAGTTTGGGGACTATCAAAAGAAAGAAATAAGTATTTTATAATATATATATATATATATATATATATATATATATATATATATATATATATATATATATATATATATATATATATATAAAGATCTAATTTTCTAGTTGATTTTTAGGGTCATAACGGAAAATTTAGAGGTTGTTATTATTAAAAATCCTATATGTTTTCATTTTGTCCAAGAAAACAAGATCATCAAAGATTTAGGAGTTAAAGTCGAGTTGCAGAATATAGATTTTAGAAAATAGTATTTGAGGAATACTACTACTTGAAAGACCCTAGAGGGATGAATGAAAATTAAGTTTGATGGGGTATCAAAAGAGAACCCAAGTGTTGCTAGTAGGGGGGGCTATTTGAAATGATAAGGGTGGGCCAATTGCCACATATGCAAGTATGCTTGGAATAAAAACCAATAATGAAGTGGAAGTGGTTGTTGTGTGTTGGGGAATTCACATTGTTTTATTTATTGGTATTAATAATATATAGATTGAGGTAGAATCCAAGATTATTATAGACCTTCTTCTAGTGGAAAGTCAAAGCTAGGATAAAGATTTGGGAGTTATATCTCAAATATGAGGCAATAGTTAACTTTTATTTATCTACCTTGTAATCCAAATCTACAAAGAAGTAAAAAAACTAGCTAATAGTCTTGCCAATGGGGGCCTTATTTATGTGGAATAAAGGTTTTGGAGAGTTGTGATAAAGGCTCTTAGAGTGTATTCCTATAATTTATTTTGATAATCTAGCCAACCTTTCTGAGTAGGATTATCAATTATTTGGCTATGTATCTAAGGATCTCACCATCTTTTTGGTGAATTATCTTAAGGTTGATCTTCCTTATGCTCTTGTAGTGATAGCTCACAAAATTATTATTGTGTGTATATAGATTGATGACTCACATTTTGGTCATCATGACTCTTCTTGGCATATGTTGTTCCTATCATTAAATGAAAATTAGACACCTAGCTCATAATATAATTATATTGTGTCATTAGAGAAGTAATTATAAGGATTTTTCAAGATATGGTGAGTGAATCAAAAACATTTTTTCCCTTGGTAAAAAAGGAAAATAGGTCTTTTAAATTACATTAATGTTATCCTAAAAAATGCCATTCATACTTTTTAGTGTCTCCTTTGTCTAATTGTCAATTACTAGTTTATGGGTGGAGAAAGGGTGAGGGTTGAACCCTTGAGCTATCATGAGTTGTTCTAGAATGAATAACTATGGGGCATCTTTATCCAAGGTAGCATTACTTCATATTTTAACTCCATGGAGTGGTGTGACTTCTTTCTCTATCAAATTTGTGCAATATTGGGAAAATAGAAAGGTGGATATTAGTGGAGTCAAATTCGAAGTGTTTGAAGGTGTAATGAGGGTTGTTATGGTTCTAAGCACCAATCAACAAAAATATCAAACACTTGAGTTGAAAAAAAATTATCCACACCTTCCTAATTGATGATGAACAATTGGTCAAAACATCAAAATGGGTACAAAAGATCTAGATGGGATCCCCTACCCTTGGAATGACGTTAGCACTTATTTGATAAAGTATTTTACCTTGGAGGGTATGTTTTAGTGTGTTTTTAGTTATCATTTTCCTCTTTTAAACCACTTATGCCATGGTAGACTAATAAGTGTTACTTATTACATTTTATATTCTTTAGAAAACTTAGTGAAAGAGGTCCTTTATAACAAGGTTGGAATTCCCCTTCATTAGGCATTTATTTCCTATTTGTATCACTTCAACCTTAATAGATCCATTGCCAATAATATTCAAAACATGTTTGATTTTGTTTGTCTCAACCTTGTTTCTAAACTTGTTGTTGAAGTCCACACTTCTGTTAAAAACAAAAAATAGAAAAAGGGTTATGCTGTTGTTTTTCACAAGCCTATTGTCAAAATATGGAAGAACCTTGATTCAAAACTTGCTATGTAGACTATTATAAAGGTTGATGCCCCTACTTCTATAAAAGTCAAAACTCTAAGTCAATTGGTGTCGAAATTAAATGTAATATTTTTTGTTAGCCATAGTCTTAAAAATGCTAGAAGATCCACTCATTTGTCTACGAGGAAACCTAGTTCTAAATTTGCTACTATGGAGGATGATGTTAACATAGTTATTTCAAGAAAGGGTGAAGATAGTTATTATTTGTTTCCTTTGAAGTGATGAACAATGAGTTTCAGAATAGTGGGTTTGCCAAGGAGAAAAGTAATGAAAAGGGTAGCACCAACTTTTCCTATGAGTAGTATTGTGTTCATATTGTTAGAGAGTCCTTTGAATCTTCAAAAGACTCAAAGGAGAATCCAACCAAATTTTTCAAACAATTAGAGAAGTGACTGCCTACTAATAAGGAGGATGAGAATCCCCCCGAGAGGACTAAAGAACTATAACCTAACAGTGATGAAATTCCTTAGATGATTCTTTAGGTTGAAACGAAAATAGAGGTGAAAGTGGTGAATAGTAAGTATAATGCTCCTTACACCATTTGCTACATCATTAAGAAGAAAATGAATGTTTTACAGACCATTGTTTTCTCTATGAAAACAAAATTTAGTGAGCTAGAGGAATTTGTCAACAACATGACAAAATTGAGAAAAGATAACCTTAAATGCATGGTTACTAGTATGAATATTATGTAGAAAGAAAGGGACAAAGGCCAATACAAGAAAGGAAAGTATGTGGTGGATGACACCACTAAAGAATTACTCTTTGGAAGGCAAGATTCACTTGATTTCTAAGAAGCAAGACATTGTTTAATGACATTTATTTTTATTCTACTTAGTTATTTCTGTGTTGTTTATCTTGATGTTAGTAAGGATTCCTTGGTTGTCTTGTTTTGCTTATGCTTCTTGGCTTTTGTAAGGGTGGGGTCCCTTGTTATCCCTATACGATAATAATATAAAACATGATTTTAAATAGATAGTTAAAATGATAAATGAAAGAGGTGATTAGAGAACTTATCTATTTGTGTGTGTTTGATTTGTAGTATGCTCACCAAAATGTAGGGAAAATAAATAACGCCCCACAATTACTTTAGGTAGACTAATTTAATGATAAATCAATAATAGATGTTAAACCTTCAATTATGATGACTTGAGGGAGATAATCGAAGTGATGAATGAAATATGTGATTAAAAAGTTCCTCTAATTTTTTTGTGTGATGTTGATATTTATTTCTTTGACATGATGGGTTATTGTGTTAAATATCTAGAAAATGGAATATTGTACTAAATTTATGATCACATGCCTTTGGCAAATAAATTCATTTTTTTTAAAGTTTGACACATGGATGCATTTCCTTGGTGTAATCTTATCCACCACATAGTTTCAACTTTGGGACTTGCAAAGCTTGTTCACTAGTGTGTATTCCTTCTAAAAAGGGGCAGTCTTGAGAAACACATGTGAGGACATGTTGTCAATGAAAGGAATTATGCTTGATTTCGTATATGATAGTTAAGCCTCAAAATTGATTTGACAATATCAATACATAGGAGAGAGGATTCGGTAGTTGAGCACCCTAACTTCGCGTTCTCAAAATCTTTCGTGGAAATTTCAAATCACTTCCAATTTTTTATAGTAGCTTACTTGGCAAGTCCCCTACTTATAACTAAGGTTTCAAGGCCACATCATCAAATATGATGCCACATCAGCATGCTTTTTGTCGAGGTGTCCAAAAAAGCCCAAGACAAGATAGACCAATACTTGTGCACTAAATCATGTTTTATTGGTGCACTGATGTGGCATCACATGATTTGTTGCTTTTTAGATCTAAAGAATACATTTCATTCAATTATCCCTAGTCATCATCAATACTAACAACTTTAAATTCACAACTATTGGTCCAATATTGTTAAAAATATTAGACATTGAACCAACAAATGCTATAGCAACTATCAGAAAACACACAGAATTGGTGGGTCCTCTCCCCTATACACATAGAGAATGTTAGATGTTGAATAAATGCTAATGACAAAACAAAAACTAAACTAGGACTAAAACTAAGATTGATCTAATTGCAAATAACTAAGACTAAGATTTATTGTTTACTGTAGTTTGCTACAGCCGTAATTGTTGTTCTGTTTTGTTCTTGCAAGCAGTAACTACTAATTTGCTGTAGTTTGCTACAGCTGTTATTACTGTTTTGCATTGTATTGCTAGCTCTTTCTGCAGTCTTACACTGCAATCCTTTTGTAATCTGCATTTATTAATAAAAAAAAGAGATTTGATATAATTTTTCATATCAATGTGTAATCCTGTGATGTATTCTGATGATTAAAATGACAAGAATAAATACACTTTTCGCGCTTACCCACTATATGATATAATTATATTACGTAAGGCTACGTACTGCTATCATTACACGCAGCATAAAATATGATTTGTGTACTTGGTTTGCTGTGAACATTTGAGAGAATGCACAAGAACCCACGAGGAAATTACTACCGTCATTAAATTTCTATTTGCAAGCTTACTAATGTAAACCGTAAATTACAGATCTGGTGGCGATCAAGTGGAAGAAATAGCAGCACGAGGAAGATTGCACAGTGCGTGATAATTCATGTCTGAAGTCCGGATCGCAGAATGGAATACCATTACTTCCGCTTCTGCCTTTCCGCCTGTCACACTAATAACTGTTGACAAGAAATTCTACAGTGGGTACTTCAATTTTTTCTGAGAAACCAAATGCGCGGGCGGGAGAAGCGAAGCGAGGAATGAAATACGGTGTGAATTAAATGACTCTGCGAAGTGCAGGAATAAAAATCTTTGGAGGATCCCCCTTGTTTGACGGACTCGCTTTTCACATCGTTTTCCAAGGCGCAACCGTCTACTCTACCGCAAATGAGTTTACAGCTCACCCATTCGCCTCGAAACAAACATTCCGATTTTCGGTCCTTCTGAGGGATATATTCCCAGAGATACGCGATTAGACTGCGCCTGACGTCATCTCCAACTGTTCTGCATTTAGTGTCTTTTTAGATTTGTCTGCGTCTTCTTCCAAGGCTCGGGAATTCTGCATGAGAGTTTTTTAAGCGCTACCTAGGCTAGATTGAAGAAAATGCATTGGTTCTGCACCTTTTAACTTCACCTTTGTCCAAATTATAAGTGAATATATAGAATGAGTTTTATTTTTATAAAAGATTATTTGGCAATTTCATTGTTTAAACTTAAGGTTTAAATATATTCCATCAAAATAGTTTTTGTTTATTTATCTATGATTCTATGATCGACAATTATGACATCTTGTATTTTAAATTATTTATTTTCATAATTATTTTTTAATAATATTTAGATAAATATTGAAATAATTTATTTCATCATATTTTCAAATATGTATTTCACTTAGAATGATTCATACAGCTATAATTTATGTTATAGTTTAGATTTAGATTTTCTTTTGTTCTTTCATAGTCCACGATACCAAGCGATCTATTTTTGGGTCTATAGATGGCTTAAAGTATATCACCTAACTCTGCTTCACAATACAAGGTGTACATACCCTACAATTTATGTTATAGTTTAGGTTTTGATTTTGTTTTGTTCTCTCATAGTCCACGATACTAGACGATTTATTTTTGGGTCTACAGATGGCTTAAAGTATATCACCTAACTTGTGCTTCACAATACAAGGTGTACATACCCTACAATTTATTTTATAGTTTAGATTTAGATTTTGTTTTGTTATCTCATAGTCCATGATACCAACCAATCTATTTTTGGGTCTACAGATGGCTTAAAGTATATCACCTAACTCTACTTCACAATACAAAGTGTACATACCCTACAATTTATGTTATAGTTTAGATTTAGACTTTGTTTTGTTCTCTCATAGTCCACGATACCATGCGATATGTTTTTGGGTCTATAGATAGCTTAAAGTATATCACCTAACTCATGCTTCACAATACAAGGTGTACATGCCCTACAATTTATACCAAGCGATTTGTTTTTGCGTCTACAGATGGCTTAAAGTATATCACCTAACTCGTGCTTCACAATACAAGGTGTACACACCCTACTCCCTCCACCACTAGACCAACTTAGGTGTACAACCAACTCAAGAGCTATTATTATTGTAATGTTATATCTCTCTTTTGACAGTCTATTGATTGTCTTTTTAATATTGTGTTATTATTTACTTTGTTTCAATAAAAAAAAAAAACACAAATAATAAATTATACAACTTAACATTATAAACAAATTATTTTTAACTTATATTTTAATAATGCAATATTGTAGACATTTGACTATATTTTAATTAAACAATATTATACAAATGAAGCCCAAAAGAAAATACTTTTAACCTCAAATAAAACCCTAAACCGAATATCAATATCTCATTTTCAAAACACCTAATCTTAAAATTAGTTGCTTTGTTTTAGGGAATGAAGCATCAACACTAGGTACAAAGGTGGATGACATTATTTGACATTCAAATGTAACATCATAAAGGTTTCATTTCATTTCGAAGGAATTGATAGTGGATGTCGAAGTGAACAAAATAGGCTTTTGAAAACATAAACCAACTTTTGACTTTGGTGGACGGATGTTTTGGTTTGCATTCATCCCCATCAACTTGAACACGGAGGCCATTACCGATAACATGCAATTAGATGCATGGGCTTCGATAACAGAATGACCAAAGAATTATGAGTTACGGTTTTTATGGATTAATGAAATGTAAAATGTGTCTTTTGACACTATAAATCTATAGTAAATTTTGCTAGGATTTATATTTTAATGAAATGCAAAATGTGTATTTTTTAATAATTTCTAATTTAAAAGTTTTTTTTCTTTCTTGGATTTCAAAAATTTGACATTGTAAAATATTAGTTAAGGTCATTTACAATCTTACAAGGGTTATTATCCATTTTTTATTTAAAATGTTTGCTATGTTGGTTTACATCAAGTTTGAGGTGAATTTGATGCTTTTTTTTTCTATTACTGTTAAATTAGAATATATTGTTAGTGTTATTTTTTAGTATCAAAATTACAATAATTTGTTAGTGTTATTCTAACAATGAGCATTATTAGTGTCATCCTTGCATGGTATTGTGTTGTTAGAATAAGTGAACTAATTAGAAAGTAAACTAACACACCAATGAGACATTAGATTGAAAGAAACTAATTTAAAAGATAAAACAAACTCTAAATAACACCAGCTCTTTCAAATTCATCCCATCGTCCTCTATCTCCAAGGATTTTGATTAAAGTTACTAGCTCTGAGATTGATTGAAAATGCATGTGTATTGCTATATGATTTAACCTAAAATGTTGATTATGCTGATTCAAATGCAACTATAGTAACTACGCATGAAATCTAGGATGAAATCTACTTACGAGAAGGTTGTATTTATAGATTTTCAAAGGCAAGAATCTAGTTGGCGGAGATCAATGGTTGAAATTTAAACCTGTTAAGATGAACGGTGAAAGATTAAGAAGTTGAGAGAAAGGTGGAAGGTTGAGAGGAAAGTGGAAGAATGTTTTCAACCCACAAAACCATCCTCATTCAAAAATGGAGACAAACATGGCATTTGTCTTTTCATTTATGAAAATTAGTTGAAAGTTGAGGATAATTGCTAATTAAATAAATAAATTTATTTAATTTCTTGTGACAATGAATTTAGAAGCTTCCACAATTAAATAATTAATATTTAATTATGTGTAAGAAGTGAAAAAAATGAGTAATTAAATATTTTACGATATTTAATTAAGTGGGGTGAAAAAGATATTAAATATATAATATTTAAATGTGAAATGAAGGATGAATATTCTATTGTTTGAATTTAAATGTTCAAACTTAGAAATAAAATGATAATCGAATAAATAAATTATGAAATTTATTTAATTTAATTAAGAGGAAAATAACAATAATTAAATAAACTTATTTATTTAATTAAACTAGAAGAACTAGAAAAATGAACAATATGACTTTAGAATATTAATTAAATAATTCATATTTAATTAATTAACAGGTTTGAATAACTGTGACCATTTTTAGATGTGTACATTTTGCCTCTCTTTGAAGTGATGTGTTTTACGCATTGCTTCAAAAAATTTTGCCCCAGAATTTAGAAATTACCAATGCTCTATGCCCCCTCAAGAGATAAATTGCATGATGATGAGGATGATTCGAAAGAATTTAATTGATTTTCATAGAGAAATTGGTGATTTAACTCTCAAAATAACGCTCTATACAGTAAAAATAAGATTAATTTCCCACTTTTACCCCCTTAAAAGGTGGAAAAGGTGAAAAGTCATTGTCATTTGAATAGTAACTTGCAGTAATTTTTAGAGCTCTGAGAGATAAAAATGAGATGTCGATCCCTTATGAGCGCCACAGATTTGAGCGAGCCCACCGGTATTAGAGACCAGCTACATATGGACCTCTGGTAAGTTGACTTGACCCTCCATACAATTTTTTTTGATTGATTTTCACGCATTTTTCAATTTTCAATTTTTTTTCCATTCTACTTTAGCGCATACGAGCCATAGTTCGGCACATCCATTAGATAGAGTCACACATTCAAATTTGCGCGTAGATGTAGAACAGTTGTGCATAGATGAAATAACGCATATGATAGATTAAGTAGCGCATCCAGGAAAGCTGCCTGCGTAGAATGCTAGATTTGTGCATAGGCTAGTTTAACGCATTGATGAGATAGAGTGGCGCATTTGCATGATAGAATCACGCATAGATGATTTAGCGCATCCATAGTCTGTTTTAGCGCATCCATGGATTAAAGTCGCACATTCATGGTTTAGCGCATTGATTGACTGGTTTAACGCATCCATGAAATTTTGCCGAATTTCAATTTTTGAAGAAAAATTGATATGTACTTGATAATTGTTGCTAGATCAGACAACTAATTATATGTTGTTGAATAACATCAAGAATAGATTAGCTTGATTTGATAAATTTTTCTTCGTGTTTGAAGAACAAATAGTATTTGATTGATAAATTTGCTGTCCTGTTTGAAAGACAAATGATAGATGATAGATTTGCTTTTCTGATTGAGAGAGATTTCCCCGCATGTGGGAGATGATTCCTCGATTGTCCTAGATGAATCTAGAGGTTATATACTAGTGTGGATTGAGTCCACTATTGAGGATCCCATAGTATAGGATCAATAGGGCACTATTGACTACGCTATTTGAGAGGTGGCATGGTGAGCATAACACCTTTCATCTACCCACAGGAGAGATTACTCTGACTCCAGAGGATGTATACAGGATTCTAGGTATTCTTGTAGTTGGTGAGCTTGTGATCTATGATCACAAGGAGATTGGAGGGACTGATGCGCTGAGACAAGTCTTCCAAGATCCTCATGCCGACGGGTATGAGATTGCCTGGAAGGATATGGTGGAGAGATATGCCCCACTACCTTCGGTGTTAGCAGGATTCATCGATGGTTTCCTTTGTCCTAATCGCAGGTCAAAGGGACTATCAGTTGGTTGGGGTAGGATTATGGAGGACATGCTTCTCCACTAAACTAGATATGCATGGGGATCATGCATGCTTTCCCATCTATATCATGATCTTCATCAGGTCATGTACTTAGATGGGAAGAGTCTCTCCTATGGAGTTACTCTATTACAGATATTTGCATGGGAGCATTTTTCCATTACTCACCCCATTGTTCAAAGAGATCGCCCACTTGGTTTCCCATACGTTTATGCCTACACAGGTCCCCTTGTCCAGCCAATGTTGGGCAAGTTAGAGTACTGGCGGCGCGTGCTAGATGATTTGGATATAGTCATCTGGAGACCGTATTTAGATTGTGATCCATGGGAGGTGGATGATATAGAGTTGCCCTACTGCATGAGATCGAGGTAGTTGATTGGGCGTACCCCATTTATCATTAAGCGATTCTTGGGGATGAGGATCTTGAGACAATATGGATTGGTACAGATGATGCCACAGGGTGTGGCACACTATATCAGGCGCCGAGAGGATGTGCCAGAGTGGGGTCCATTTGTGACGATTGAGGCTGCCAGAGCAGAGTACCTAGAGTTGCAGCCAGATCATTGGGCTATACATCTAGAGGTTATAGATGCAGGGATGACAGACGAGTATGCAACATACTTTTATACACATCCCTTTCTGAGATTTACTAGTCCAAAGAAGCTTGCTCCATTATTGGGAGGACCAGCGATATAGTGAGCATGACGACAACCACAAGCACAGGCAACGACAGGGCAAACACAAGGTCAGGCACAGGTACTAGCACAGGCAGGGGTACAGGTAGGGCAGGCCAAGGATATAGGTGGAGTAGCTATGGATGTGGATGAGGAGGATGAGGAGGATGAGGAGATGGAGGAGTCAGATGGCTCAGAGGACGATGGTGATGATGGGGATGACGAAGGTGGTGGGAGTGGAGGTCAGAGGTTTTTCTTTGATATACCTTTCAGTATGAGGCCATGAACATCAAGAGTATTGGATGAGCCGAGTACTTCGGCTCTATGGATCACTATCAGGGCTCCTACACAGGGACAAATGGATGCCTTGTAGGTAGAGGTTCAAACTCTTTGGATTCAGTTGGCACAGGCATAGGTGATGATCAGTCAACTATAGGCACAAGTTGCACAACCACCACCTCCTGACCCACAGATAGCTCAGCTTACGGCAGAGCAAGATAGCTTCTGGGAGAGATGCATATAGGTCGAGGGGGTAGCTAAGAGACTCCTTAGATCAGTCGAGAGCACCTCTATTGGAGAGGTTGTAGCAGAGGGATTGGAGACTGCTCGGGAGGCCAAGTATTATAGGATGAGATACTTTGAGGCAATGCCACCTGAGAGGAGGATTGCCTTCACACAGTCAGGTACTTGGTCTCGAACCCATTCATACAGCCATACCAGGAGTGCTACCAGGAGTGTGGGTCAACCAGTCAGATGAGAGCTCAGAGCTTTTGGGAACAAAGATCCACTGAGACCTACTGCCTCAAGGGATAGTAGCAACCATGTGCCACGATTAGATGCCCCTCAGTGATGAGTTTTTTGACACATTTATTCATTGTATTTGATATATCTTGTTGAAACATTTGATATCCTTGTACCTCTGGACATTTGTTTTGATGAGATTTATGATATGTAGTGGTGATTCGATTATGCATGTGTTATGGATTCATCTATGCATTTTATTTCTATATGCTATGATGTTTATGATGATGATGCAATGTAAATGATGTTGCTTTTATTTTATGTATGATGATGCAATGATGATATGATGATGTAATATGATGAAATGATTATGGATGCATGTTTATTTTATGATGCAAATTAAATAATTTTCTTTTATGATGTATTTAAGATATAATGATGTAATGATTATAATGAGATGAGATGTCCTAAAAATGATATGATCTAAACTAATATGAATGATCAATATGAATGAAAAGTTATGATTTGAATGGGATAATGTGATGAGATATAAATGAAATGAATATTTAATGAATGATATGCACATGATATGAAAATGGATGCATACACTAAAATGAATAATGATCATAATTGGTGAATAATGATGATAATGATAATGATGAATGAATAATAATGAAATGGTACATAATGGAATAATAATGTAATAATACCTAATGATACGATGCAACTGAAACTGATAACCTAAATGATGATATGAAAATGGATGCAATCTTTGTATCAATGTAGATTTATGTAAGATGATGTAATATGAGATGAATATTCAATGCAAAAAATGATATAATATTTAAAGATGGATAATGATCATGATAAACTGAATGAGATCGAATAATGATAATGATAATGAAATGATATGATGTAAAAATGGAAAGTAATGCAAATGTAATGATAATGATAACTTAAATGAATAGTCATGATGAAATGATACGTAATGAATGACAATTCAATGAAATGCCACAAATTTCCAAATGTACTCAATTGTTGTTTGAAAAGATATATGAAAATTTTTCCAACCTTCAAAAATCTACTTAAACAGCCTCCAAAATGCAAATCTAAATGAATTATGCAGTCCTAAAATGTAGTAATGAATCATTCTCCTGTTTGTCATTCCATGCCGCACTTGATTTTTATCATCGAGCCTTTTGATATGTTGAAAGTTAGTACAAGAATCAAAGGATATGTTAGCACCAATTATGACCTGAGTACTACTTTCATGATGTTTGATATAGCAAGTTAATACAAGCATTGAGGTATAATTGAACCAAGATGACCTGAGTATTGTTTGCATAAACAGACAAAAGTTAACCATTTTCCTACACAAATTCCGAAATGTCATCAATGATACGTTGTAGAGCATGTCCCATGACAAATTTGCACAATACTGGTGATTAGCTTACAGACAACAAGCAAAGAAAAATCATACTCCTTCCTTGTGATTCTAGTTTTGTACACCATTTAACCACTCCAAAGATATGATATCATTAAATGTCAAAACAACAATTCAACTTATGCTTTAAGTTTTTCATTCATTTTATTCATATTAAGATCATCCAATTTGTTTTATTTATATGTCAAAATAGTCATGTAGACTCAGTTTAATTGGACAAGTTTGTTGTTTCCTGATATTCTGATTCTTGACACATGTTGCTAATTGCCTGCTAGAAAGCTCCAAGAAGTGAATTTCCCCCCTAGTGACCCTATACTCTGACTTTTGCTAGACACAACTACTGCTAAGGATAACCCTAATCATCAAGCCATGATGAAATCCTTGTCGTTTCAAGGAGATGTTGTGACGCATGATGTGAATGCAATGGCTAGGCATGTATGTAATGTCGATGAAAGATGGATATGCAAAATGTATCCTAATAAATGAGAGAGCCAAATAAAATCACAAACAATGCTTGTTTTCCAAGTTTTCATCAAGGCAACATTTTTTTTTTTAGGACTTTTTTATATTGTTTTTGATATTTTTCATAACTTTTTATATTGTTTTTAATATTTTTCAGGCATAAAACTTCTTCAAACGAATGTTGTAGGTTAGATCTTCAAACAGGTCCCCTTCTGATGTTGATAACTAATATGCCCCCGATCTATATGCAATAATTAAACTAAACGGGCCCAACCAATTAGGTTCGAACTTGCCTTTCTTTTCTCAATCCTGCTGATTACGAGGGTTTTCTTTGAGAACCAAGTCACCCACTTGAAAATTTCATGGTTTGACTCTGTGATTGTAGCTGCTGGACATAATTTGTTGATATCCCTTGAAATGATTGACCGCAGTTTGACATCGTTCGTCAAGTAGTTCTAGCTCTTGCAACCTTGATACTCTGTAGTCTTCATCATTGATTAGCCCTTTTAGTGATACTCAAAGTGAAGGAATTTCAACTTCCAGTGGTAGAATAGCTTCTGCTCCATAGACCAAAGCATAGGGAGTAGCACCTGTTGGTGTGTGAATAATTGTTTTGTATGCCCACAATTTTGGATTTAATTGGACATGCCAATCACGACCTACCTCATTCACTGTTTTCTTCAAAATCTTCAGAATTGTTTTGTTTGAAGCTTCAGCTTGACCATTCCCTTGTGGATAATAAGGTGTAGAGAACCTGTGTTGGATGCGAAATCTTTCACATAATTCATCAACATCCTGATTTTTAAAAGGTCTTCCATTGTCTGTGATAATGGAGTTGGGGATACCACATCGACAAATGATATAGTTCAAAATGAAAGAAGAGATTTGTTTACCAGTAACAGTTGTCAGGGGAAAAACTTTAATCCACTTAGTAAAATACTTAGTGGCCACGATGATGAATTTGTGTCCATTTGAAGATGACGGGTGTATCTTGCCAACCAGGTCCAATCCCCACTGAGCGAAAGGCCATGTTGTGGTGAAGGGTTGTAATTCCTGAGCAAGAGCATGAATGAGATTCCCATGGATCTGAAATTTTGCATATTTCTTCACAAAGATGAATGATTCCTTCTCCATGGTTGGCTAGTAATAACCCAATCTAACAAGTTTCTTTGCTAAGGCTAGTCCACTCGAATGTGTCCCACAAATGCCACCATGTACCTCTTGTAAGGCCTTTTTCGATTCATCGTGTTTGATAAATCTAAGGAGGGTACCATCCAGACCACGCCAGTATAAGACGTCAAAAATTAAGGTATAATGGGAGGATTGACGAATGAAATTCATTTTCTGATTTCTAGACAAGTCTAAAGGTAAAATAATATCCTTTAGTTAAGTGTAAATTTGGCCATACAAGGGAGAATCAAAACTGGTTAAGTGGAAAATTATTTGAGTTTCTGGATTGTCATAAGTGGGAGAAAACAATTGTTCCACCAGGAAATCATACCGTGCTTGATTCTCTGACAACTGGAGTAGAGATGCAATTGTAGTCATAGCATCCGCTGCTTTATTATCAATATGTGGAATTTGTATGAACTTGATATCAACAAAGTATTTCTTGAAATCGTCCACCATCCTTTTGTAGGGTATCAAATTGTCATCCTTAGTGTGATATTCATCATTGATTTGATTTATAACAAGTTGTGAATCACCAAAAACTTGAAGTTATGTGATTCTCTAGTCCACTGCAATTCTCATGCCAATTAATAGTGCCTCATACTTAGCTATTTTATTTGTGCAAGGGAACATTAGCCAATAAGATTTTGCAATTGTATGTCCTTGAGGAGTAATAAAAATAATCACTGCTCTTGAACCATGTTGAGTGTAGGAACCATCAAAGTAGAGCACCCATGACTGCTTGATAACTGTTGTGAATACATCAACATTAGGAAAATCAATGTGTATTGGGTGCTTTGCTGGCATTGGTGCTTCTGCTAACTGATCTGCAATCACCTATCCCTTTATAGCTTTGTGATCCACATAATGAATGTTAAACTCACTCAGAATCATGATCCATTTAGCCAACTTGCCAGTTAAGGTTGCCTTAGAAGATATTTGAGTGGATCGATCTTAGCCACAAGCTTTATTGTATGTGCTAGCATATAATGTCGTAACTTTTGAGAAGTGAACACTACCGCTAAGCAAGCTTTTTCAATGAAGGTGTAATTTAGCTCATGACTTGTCAAAGTTCGACTGATGTAATAGATTGCTCGCTCCTTTCCTGAGTTGTCTTCCTGTGCCAATAATGCTCCTAGAGACACTTCTGTGGTAGAAATATACAATATGAGTGGTGCACCTTGCACTGGTGGAATCAATACTGGTGGATTCATTAGATACTGCTTTATCTGATCAAAAGTTGCTTCACATTTGTCTTCCCATTTAAATGGAACATTCTTGTGTAAGAGATGAGTAAATAGTAAACTTTTATCCGCCAGTTGGGCAATAAATCTTCAGATGGATTGTAACCGTCCCTGCAAAGAGTGTAGTTGACTAATGTTCCTTAGTGGTGGCATATCAAGAATTGCTTGTACCTTAGCTAGATCCACCTCAATTCCCTTTTCTGATACAATATAACCTAGCAGCTTTCCAGATTTCACTGCAAAAACACATTTCTTTAGATTAAGTCTCACTTTGAATTGTTCCATTCTTTTGAAAATTTTAGATAAGATAGCTATGTGTCCTTCCCCGGTGTTAGATTTGGCAAGGATATCATCAACGTAATCGTACATGAATGTATGCATCATATCATGAAAAATCATTGTCATTGCACGTTGGTATGTAGCTCCTGCATTCTTCAACCCAAATGGCATTACATTCTAGCAATAGGAACCCCAAGGGCATGTGAATGTTGTTTTATCCTGATCCTTTGGTGCAATCTTTATCTAGTTGTATCCTAAAAATCCATCCATTAATGAGTACATCGCATGGCCAACAGTCAAATCAACAATCATATCTATGTTTGGTAGAGGGAAATCGTCTTTAGGACATGCCTTGTTCAAATCTCTGAAATATGTACAAATTATGATTCTACCGTCTGACTTTGAAACAAGCACGATATTGGAGATCCATTCTGCATAGTCAATAGACCGAATGAATCCGACATCTAAAAGCTTCTTTAACTCTTCTTTAACCAACAATGCAACATGTGGATGCATTTTTCTGAGTTTCTGCTTGACAGGTTTTGCCCCCGACATAATAGATAGATGATGCATGATGAGATTTGGATCCAATCTAGGCATATCCGTGTAGGACCATGCAAAACTAATTTGATTGTTCTTGAGAAATTATGCGAATCTCGGTATTTCCGCTTCTGTTAGAGATGCAACAAGTTGCAAGACTTTGGGCTGTTCCGTAGTACCTATATTGAGTGCCTCTATTGGTTCTATTAGAATAGAAGCCCTTTCCTGGTAATGTTCCAGGAGAGTGTCAAGTTTCCCATCCTCTAGTGCCTTTGAAAGGTTTTCACTATTGGATACGCTTTTTATTTTTCTCTTTTCTTGATCTAATACTGCCTTTGTTAGGTTTTCACCATTAGATCTTTCTTTTATGTTATTTATTTCATAGCTGAGAAACTTGGCACTTTCCTGTCGAAAAATTTGATCTTGTGATTCCCTGGTGGAACTTGTTTCTGGTTGGGATGAACAAACAAAGTTTATGATGGTTTTGTCATTGGGAAAAGTTGGGATATCAATTGGTGCAATTTTTCGCCAATCGATGAGTTCAAATTCGTCCCATCGTCTTCTATCTCCAAGGATTTCAATTAAAGTTACTGGCTCTCAATTGTGTAAGCAGTAGTTTGTTGAAATGACAACTTAGGAGAATGAGATTGATTGAAAATGCATGTGTATTGCTATATGATTTAAACTAAAATTCTGATTATGCTGATTCGAATGCAACTGTAGTAACTACACATGAAATCTAGGATGAAATCTACTTACGAGAAGGTTGTATTTATAGATTTTCAAAGGCAAGAATCTAGTTGGCGGAGATCAATGATTGAAATTCAAACCTATTAAGATGAATGGTGAAATATTAAGAAGTTGAGAGAAAGGTGGAAGGTT